>JAMRYI010001222.1:0-37709 GCA_029231635.1 Ditylenchus weischeri | reverse complement strand
AGGTACAGTAACAAAGCCAAAATTGTTTAGATAACAAGACGCGTTAAAAAAATTAAAATTTAGTAGCACTTTCGACAAAAAAGTGAATAATTTATTTCACTGCATCAAAAAGTTTTACATAAAGCTAACTTTTTTCTATTTTTTTTGAAACCGACAAGATTGAAACGGACAGAGCTAACTCGCATTCAGCTGTCGGGCAGTGCTGAGAGGATTGACTAGTCTTGCTTCTGGCTAGTTAGTTTGTTTCAGGTATTATTTTGCAGTGCATTAACAAGCAGAGTACGCTAAGAGAATATAAATCTTCGGATGTTTGTCGCTTCTCGTCGATTTTCGCTTTTACAATTGCGTTCAATTATATGCGTTTAATGCATTTATACCAAAAATTGAGGCAAAGCCGAGTCTCTGAGCTTCCAAATGACACTAAACTTGACTACCGTATTTCTTCTAATAGCCGCACAGTCTCTAATTACCGCACACCCCTAACTTTAAAGACTTATATCTCAGACAGAGTGAATATTTTGCTAAGCTGTTTGATGCATTTCTTAACTCCCACAGGTTCTACCGATCCCACTTTTCAGATCTTGGTTAAACGCGAAAGTCTCTAGATCGAATTTGAAAATTTCCGATTTTCAGGTGATTGAAAAATAAGCGCACATGTGCGGCAATTAGAAGAAATACGGTATATGATGTGATTAAAAATGTCGTGCACCCAGGAGGAGTCGAACCATCGACTGGTTTATTGCAGAATACGTAAACATTGGCTCTATATGTGTTCATGCCGACGCCGGAAAAAATATGCCTTGGTCCCCCTGTTAATTTTTTTTGCAAAAAAAAATCAGTTTTTGCCTTGGTCCCCCAAGCTGATTTTTTTCAAAAATTTTTTTTTTATTAATTTTTGATTAAAAATAATAAAAATGCACTTTGCGTGTTAGAAATATAAATTTACGAGACTACTCCTAGAATAAATCGAGTGCTATTGTTACATATAGGTTAAATTACGACTATTTCTATAAGTTCTACACGTGTAGCCTAGTGGGTTGGCTTCTCACTTTTTACCAATACAACAGCTATGTAGGCCTGTATTGGCAGGAGCACGACCAAAAACAGCACATTTTCCATTGAAAAGGATCAGTATGCTTATAAGTTAATAGAAAAAACTATTTAATTCAAACACAAGAACTAAAATGCCTGCAATTAAATGGTTCTGGACAATTAGATGAGCAAAATTTGCAAAATTAACAGAAGGACCAAGCATATTTTTCCGGCGCCGGCATAATTTACATACACATTTATCCATTGCGCCATGCTATAATCGTAAAAAGCCCAAAGTGCACCCCCCCTCAATTTTTTGTACTTTTAAACAAAAGTACCCATTTTCAGCTGAAAATTTTTATTCTGAGGCATTCCAATAGGCGAAAATTCCTCAGCAATCCGAATTATAAAGCAGAATTTGAAAAAAATTAAAACATTAAAACACTTGGGATACTGTCTGCTATAATTCACACCAGTTGTAAGCTATCTTTAAATTACAACTATTTATTAATAAAAATTCTACTTTTTTAAACCAAATTATGAGCATGCCCTTTTTATTGTTATTAATTACCTTTTCTCAAACTCAACTAATTAATAAACACTTACTAAAACTGCCATATGTCGTTTCATTTTCAAATTCTAAACACGTTTAAAAATAATTTTTCAAAAAGGATGCAATTAATTTTCTTTTTTCTAGCCTCTCTCCTATTGCTTTCGAATCAAAGTTGCCATATAAAACATTCAAATTTTTATTGAGCAGCTAAAAAGTTTTCAGGAAGAACAAAAAGAAATGATTTACCCTTCAAATTAAAGGGACCACACTTCTTTGATGTGCAAAAACACCTTCTTCACCTTTTGTGCCCCCTTTTAATTCTTCCGCCGTGCATTGTCCAAGCTAACCTTTGTCAATTGTTTATAATTTCCATTACTGCTCTTCACTTTTTCATGCGCTCACTTCTTAATTGTTGCGCTTCTGCAGCCTCAAATGAGAGGCTCAATGCACTAGCAGTTGCGCAATCCAATAACTAACCAAGAAACTGTGTGATTGTTTTTTTCCCGAGACCCAATACCTGTCTGCTGGGCAATTAAACCATTACGGTGGTAATTGTTGTTGGAGCTTGAATTTTTCACAAGCAATTGTATTTAGGTCAGAAATATTTTAGTATCAAATAATAATAATGTAATTGAGGATCGATAATTAAAATAAGTATTTATTTGTTTTAAAGCTTTTTGAATTTTCCGACTTCATTTTCCTGGAATTTTTAAATTATAATTACAAAGAAAAGTTAAAAACGAAAGTAAAAAATATTTTTGTTTAAAAGCAGTTGACTCTCGTTTTAACGATACCCCCAAAAGTTCGTTCACGCCTAGGGTCTGGCACTTTGTAACCCAGATTTTGAAGGCTTTTGCCAGTTCTGATTTGAAAATCTGTCCGAAATATTTCAAGGATTTCACCATTACGGATTGTTTTTCAAAAAGTTGAGATTTTTCTATCTAAAAAGAAAAACTTCGATTTTACTATATCCCCTTTTGAAAATAGGGTATTGTAAGTTCGAAAGGAGCACTTCAACTATTGCCCCACCAGTCGATTCAACCCTGGCCCCACCACTCGATTCAACCTGGCCACCACTCGATTTAACCCTGGCCCCACCAGTCGATTCAACCCTGGCCCCACCCACTCGATTTAACCCTGGCCCCACCACTCGATTCAACCCTGGCCCCACCACTCGATTTAACCCTGGCCCCACCACTCGATTTAACCCTGGCCCTACCAGTCGATTCAACCCTGGCCCCACCACTCGATTTAACCCTGGCCCTACCAGTCGATTCAACCCTGGCCCCACCAGTCGATTCAACCCTAGCCCCACCACTCGATTTAACCCTGGCCCCGCCACTCGATTTAACCCTGGCCCCACCACTCGATTCAACCCTGGCCCCACTCGATTTAACCCTGGCCCCACCAGTCGATTCAACCCTGGCCCCACCACTCCGATTTAACCCTGGCCCCACCACTCGATTCAACCCTGGCCCCACCAGTCGATTCAACCCTGGCCCCACCACTCGATTTAACCCTGGCCCTACCAGTCGATTCAACCCTGGCCCACCAGTCGGTTCAACCCTGGCCCCACCACTCGATTTAACCCTGGCCCCACCAGAGGCTCCCACCATTTTGCTCTCCTTGAAACCATACGAGAACGTATCTATCAGGCGATTTAGCAAAGTATTTGTTTATCATTTGTTTCATTGTTTACGTGTCAATGTTCGCAATTTCTTAGTTTTGTGTCTTTTTCAGATGGCCCTACGCCGCCACAGATCTGGTTGAATCGAGTGGTGGGGCAATAGTTGAATTTAGCCTATTTTGTTCACTATTTTGAAAGAAAAATCTTAAGATATTGATAAACGATAAATTGATAAATCCTAGCTATATTTGGGACCAGACAGTCAATTCAAGACCGGCAGAAGAATTCGAAAATCGAGCTTAAAAGTGTCGGATCCTATGAATTTGAGGTGGGGGCCACTATATCGGGGTCGGACTATAACTATAGAACATCTCATCTTTTCTTCTATCTACTAGTCAAAAAAATCAAAAATAATGATTATTATTCAAAAATATTCTAAAAATTATTATCAAACTTTTTGTAAAGAAAATTCCAATTCTGCCTTTGAAATTGTATTTTAATTTGCAAATGTTAGACCTATTACTACTGCTTGCTGGAAATAATTTTGCCACTTTTTGTCAACACAAAAGATTGCATGTTAGTTGAAGCTTTTCTGTCATCGGCTTTCGTCTTTGAGAAAAACTAGAGCAATTGAAGATGTCTTTAATTCTAATAATTACAGCCAAGTGCAACAGTCAATTGGGTGCAGATGAGAAAGCTAATGATAAATTACTGACATCCTGCAGGATTGCCACAATAAAATTGGGTTTACCATGTCAATTTCAAAAACGGCAGCCATTAAATTAAAACATTAATTTACGAAGCCCGAGGTTTTTTATTTCTGACTTTGGGCAGAGGCGGGCCTGTTTTTGTGGCGTTAGGCAATTACCGGGAAATTCGCGGTTTCCGCCGCGGTTCAAATTTGCCATAATTCTTTGTTTCGACTCTTTTTTGTGAAATATTTTTGCACTAATCGACGCACAATGGTCGATTTAGTATGTAGGAAATTCGTGAAAAGTTGGGGTTGACGCTACCAAACAAAAGTTATGGCAAATTTAAACCACGGCGAATACCGCTAATTTTCCGGTAACCGCCTACCTCCGTTTTTGTGCTGTTAAAAAACTCAAACTGACTCAGGATGAGACGTGTCGTTAATTGAAGAATTTCTATTAAAATATACGAGAAATTCTACAGTTATTCATTTTTGACTACAGTTATTACCAGCTCAATATCCTAATCAGTCCATTTTTGCCTTGGTCCCCCTGTTGATTTTTGTGAGAAAAACTTGGTCCCCCCTGTTGATTTTTGTGAAAACAGCTGGACCCCCTGTTGATTTTTTGTGAAAAACAGCTTGGTCCCCCTGTTGATTTTTTGAAAACAGCTTGGTCCCCCTGTTGATTTTTGCGAAAAACAGCTTGGTCCCCCTGTTGATTCTGAAAAACAACAGTCCCCCTGTTGATTTTTGAAAAACAACTTTCATGTTGATTTTGTGAAAAACAACTGGTCCCTGTTGATTTTGAAAAACAGCTTGGTCCCCCTGTTGATTTTGTGAAAACACTGATTCCCTGTTAATTTTTTGAAAAACAGCTTGGTCCCCCTGTTGATTTTTTTCATAAGTTTTACAAAACAACAGAGATACCAGCTCAAAAAGTGTCGATATTTGGGATTTTCGCTGACGGGACCTTCCCCCACATCCCCAAAAAGTCAGATACAAAAAAAATTGGTTTGGAGGAGTATTATATCGTAAATACCCCCAAATAGCCAAACTCATCCCCTTGAAATAAGATACCTCCCCGCCTGAAGTAACCCGGGTTATTTCAGGGGGGTTACTTCAGGGGCGTTATTTGGGGTATTATAGTTTCTTCAAGCGGGGTAACCACATGGAGAAGAATCGGGCACACAAAATCAGTGCTATGCTTCCCGAGCTCAGCACATGTTCAGCGCACGATTTTGAGTAGTATAGCGTAGTACATAGTACAGTTTGAGTAGTAGTACATGTTCAGCGCACGATTTTGAGTAGTATAGCATGGTTTGATTTAATTTTTCTTACAATTCAAAATTTTCGGGTTCTCGGAGTGGGTAACTACCTTCGAGGTGGATAGGAGACGAAAAACAAGTCAAAATGTCGAAATAACGTGACTTCCCTTCAAGACAAAAAATACCCTGAAAAACATACCCCAAATATCGCCCCTGAAGTAACCCCCCTGAAATAACCCGGGTTACTTCAGGGGGAAGGGTGTTATTTCAGGGGTCATGTTGTTATTTCAGGGGTCATGTCGATTATACTTTAAGTATTTTAATAGGCTCAACCCGGTGCCTGAGTTCGCGGTCCGGTAGTTCTCTCTATAAAATTGAATTTAAGGAATTCGACTCGGTGTAATACCCAACCGCATGCTACCCTAATTTTAAGAAATAAACTTTGCTCCAAAAGGACGACTATTAAATTTATATATAATTGAGTAGTCTGTCCTTCACCTTTCTCAAATTAACATGTGTTGATCCTTTTGTATTCTCCTTTATCTCGCCTATTCACCATCCTACAAAATTCGATTTGGCGTCAATGACCTTTTAGAGAATGAGTTATTGGGTGAGAAGTAAATTGGCACCGCCTTTGATCCTGTTTAATAAGAAACCTTTTGGTCTCTCAAATTATCCAATTTCCAGCGTGTGTTCCATCCTCAAGAGATATAAAAGCCTTTGAATGTCTTTTGATCGACCACTCTTCCCTCAATTAATTAAGGCATAACTATGGTCAAAAGAGTCAAGTTAATTACAATAAACATTTTTGTTGTTTGACTTGGTTCGGAAACAATTTTCATAGAGCTTTAAAAATCGTGTTTCCCTACAATTTGAAAAAAATCTTTAAGAAAAGACCCTGAAATACATTTCAAGTTAGCCTAGGGTCCGACACTTTTTTTACCTCCATTTTTGAGTATTTTACTACAGTCGACCCTCGATATAACGCCACCCAAAATTGACCAATTTGGTCAGCTTTGACTAAAATCTAGTCAAATGAACCCTCGATATAACGCCACTTGGGGGCCGATCCCAAGGGGTGGCGTTATATCGAGGGTCGACTGTAGTTCCGTTTTGACAGTCTAGTCCCAAAATTGCAAATATTCCGCTTTGTCGATCGTTTTTAAAAATCCCTCAACTTTGTCACTAAAAACAAAAACCCTGATTAACCGGCACCCTATTTAAAAATAGGGTGCTAGGTTCTAAGGATTTTCTATAGTAGCGAAATTGCAGGATTTTTAAAAAAGGATGGACAAAAGCGGAATCCTTGCAATTTCGTGACCGGATTGTTGAAACGGAACTGTTAAAAAACTACAAAATAGAGGAAAAAAGTATCGGACCCTAGGCGGGAGCAAACTTTAGGTGGTGCCGGGTTATCGGGACTCGACTGTAGCAAAAATCTTTTTTAATTTTCACAGCTCTTATCGATAATTTAACTGATAAAAGTTTGTGCTGTAGCCTTTCATATTGTAGCCGTGTCTTAGCTACAAGATGACAAGAACTGCAATTTTTGTGAATAAAAAAATTATGTCAGTTCCAAGTGAGTTGTCAAAAAAAGTTCCACTTTGGTCTGTAGACTTATCCTAATTTTTCAAAACCACAGAAAATATTGCTTGCAAAGAATAAACTGTTACCGTATTTTTAACAATCCGGTTTTGCCGGAAATCCAAGCCTAATACATCCAGTAAAAAATTCTATTCAATACAGAATAAAACACCTGGATTTAACTAAAAAGATCAGTGTCAATGCCTTTCTTTTACATACAAAATAATAATAGCCCTATTTTTTGCTGGCCGCCAGGAAGAAGAGTGTCCATGGAGAGGAAGGCAGCTCATTAACCTTGAGGCAACAACACCAATTTTCCCCTCTAATCTATCCTTGTTGATTTGAGCAGTGAAGAATAGTGTTTCCCTTCCCACGCTTCTTTTCCTGCTCCACCAAGCTTTTTGCCACCTTAAATGCACTTTTTCGGGCATGTGAACGATGGGATTATTATAAGCGTTTTCATACTTTACCTGTTTTAGTGAAGGTGCCAATTGGCACTTCATACAAAAGCTAATTAGCTGATCTTTTATGTGGTGAAAAGAGAACAATGAGAAAATCCATTTTTGTCAGGGCTCGGATCTGTCCTTATTAAGAAAATTTGTCCTTATTTTGAGGCTCCAAAAGAACAATAAGCACTGGAAAAACAGCATATTTCGCCGAAATGCCCAAAATGTCCATATTTTTGTGAAAACGTCGATATTTAAAACTTTTTGAGATGCGAGCCCTGATTTTTGTACATACCTTCTACAGTTCTTTTTACAAAAGTAGGAATTATGAAGTTTACTCTGAAATTCTTGTGAACAAACGTTGATAAAATCCTTTTGACTGAGTCCCTAGAATCAGGGACTGGCCAGTTAGCCACTTTAAGGAGGTTGCTTAGGCGCTCACTCAATAATAAGTAATGAAAACCTATGAAACTTATTATATTATATATCTTCAAAAAAAACTTATTTCCTGTAAAAAAACACTATCGGAATAGATACACGAAAAAATGGATTAATTGCTGTATGTTTTTCTTGGTGCACAATAATGACTCTTGCTATTTTCATACAAGAAATTAACTCCTTTACTACTAATTACTGTAGTTTATGGGGCTATTTGTATGTGTCAGTGAGTGTAGTAGTCTTTCTCGACGACGCATCATTACTGGCTGACTGGCTGCATGTCTACAAACACAGCAGCAAGCCAAGGACAAACAAAATCACCAGCGATTGACTCCACTTTTCCAGAAATTTTGTGCTGCTTGATTGACTTTGTGAATGTGCACTGAGAAACAATGCAATATTTGATTTTTTTTTTTCAGCAGAGCACAAAATTTGCGTTTTTGCCTAACCTTTTTTATATTGTAACTCAGTATTTTCCCAAACTATGGGATATGACTTTTTTGAAGTTATTTTATGAAGTAGTGCAGGCAGTCGGTTTTTTCATCGAAATTTATATAAGTTATTTAGGTGGGTAATTAGTTAAATTAGGTTAATCAATCCAAGGTAGACCTACCCAAATAGTGCTTCAGACCGGAGTTACACCGGAACGGTAACCAGCTGCTGATCGTCCTGCAACAAGCTGATGAGTTCTTTTTGCAAGACTCATTGGTGTGTTCACTGTCTGCGGCATTTAAGAGGGAAACAATTGCGCGTAAGGGGGGAAAGTAGGCCTTCCTAACACGACCAGCTAAAAATAGAGCTTTTTAAATTTATTCTCAAAATAGTGCAGGCAACTCATTTTTTGATTGAAAATTGATACCGAAATGATGAATTAATACAGAAACTAGAAGGCGCCGATGCGGCTGATGCCGCATTGTCCCAACTTCTATAGGTGATTCAGGAGTATCCACGTGGTTCGGGTACATGCTGAATCCGAATAATTGACCGAAATAATTACCATCGGTTGATATATTGCTATTTTGAGTACATCAGACAGAAATGTTCTCCACTTACCTACATACGGATTCAGGAAGAAATTATGGTACAAGGGGTGACTTTTCAAAAAGCAAAACCCAAACTTTTCAGCTAGAAGCGTAGAGATTTAATTTTGGACCTATACGACAATGGTGCCCAAAAATTTGCCTTGGTCCCCCCTGTTGAATTTTTCAATGGTTTTACTTTAATAATTTTAATATTCTTTGTCTGTCTTCCTTTATAATATATGCTCCTCTGTTCAAAGGATAATAAAAAAATAGGGCCCATATGTGATATTTTTAATAAAAAATTCAACAGGGGGAACCAAGGCAAATTTTCGAGCACCATTGTCGTATAGGGCCTTAATTTTTGTCCTTAAAACTTTAATTTTCAATAAAAAATAAATCTTAACTTTTTTTGCTGATTGTTTTGTAGTTTTTTTGTCAGTTTCGCAGATATTTATTACTAACAAATTTGTAAACAATTCCAGAAACTTTGATCATGCTGACAGAAGACACTATAGTTTGAAAAAGTGAGCTGATCACCAAAAGTGTCCGTAACAACATATTTAGTCTAACACTAATGCGCTTGTAAACGGTGTGTGTGCCTGGCCTTTTTGATCAATTTAAATGTTTTTCCATCACAAATTTAGTCACTCTTTTTCATTTTGACTAAACGGATTTGCAAATTAAGTAGGAACAATATTTTGCTGACTTTTAAAATTATAATTTTTATAATACTGATCAACACGCTGCTCAACATCAAATTGTTGACTTTATTTATTTTTAGTTTTTAACTTTTTTTTTGGCACATACGAACTCCCCCCCCCAAACTTATGCCTTCTAAAACTTAAGTAAAGAGCACCCAAATATATGTTCCAGACCCCAGAAAAAGTCACAACTTCCATACGCTGGCCTACCCCTAAGCCTAAGGGCTAAGCCTAAACTTGTTGTTCCAAGGGCTAGTTACAACGATTTTTAGAAGGTCTGATTTGGGGGGGTGTCTATACTAGCATCGAACTTTTTATTAACATAGTAAGACTAAATTTAGGTGGTTGTACATCAGTGCCACAAAATCAACTCGCAGTGGCCAGTTGCTTACTGAACTTACTGAAAATTGCTGAAAACTTACTGAAAATTTATACCACAAACCAGAATTTTTAAAAATATGCTTTGTTGTCGATATATACAGTTGACGCTCTCTATAAGATACACCCCTCAAGTTCGTTCCCGCCTTGGGTCCGACACTTTTTTTAACCTGATTTCTGAACTGTTTTGCCAAATGTGATTCATCAGTCTAGTCGGAAATATCGCATAGATTCCGATTTTACCGATCGTTTTTGCGATCCACAATAGTTTTGCCAGAAAGACCCGCGACGCTCTCTATAAGATACACCTAAATCTTAAAAAGGTAGAGAGCGTCGACTGTACCATGTTTATTCTAATAGCTCGGCACCCTCTAATTCAAAATCGTGTTCTTGGCATTGTGTTTTTAGCCCACCTTTTGCAGACTACTCTTCAACAAGTTAGCACATATTTGGAAGCCAGTCAGATGAGCTACAAAATGGGCGGTAACTTGCCTGAGGGCGGTCTTCAAAAAGTGGGTCGATAACACGATTTTGAGTAGGGGGTATCGAGCTAGTAGAATAAATATGGTAACTTAAATTTGAATATCGGCATTCCTAGTTTAGGACATTTCTCGGCAACGAAATATCTTTTTGAGATTCTGGTTTGTGGTATTCTCAACTAAATTTTTCATAGTATGGAGAGTCAAAAAAAATTGGGCTCTATATGTATTGGGGGTCACCGCCGAAAATTGCGGCTTCAAATGACTTCTTTCGTTAAAAAAACATCAGAAATTGGAAACTGCCAGTTTATGGTTAAATCACTTAATTGACACCTTTTTGTATATTCCCAAAATCACAAATCTAGCAACATCTCTTATCAAGCACCTGTTTTTCAATACATCCTTACTCAAAAATTTCATGGATGGGTTGGTTCCTAGCTGCACTCATCTGCTTCTATTGTACTCATTCACTCCCCCTACACCACATATCTCATGGACTTCATTTGTAACATACAAAAGTATGGGGTGGGTTGGCCTGAGCAGTAGTGGTAGCAATTACAGCCTTTTGCATCTCTTTGTCTGCCCATGCCCAAATCTCAAAAACAGACTTGGTCATTTTATTTTTCGGCTCCATACGTATTCACGCGGACGCCGGAAAAAAAACATGCCTTGGTCCCCCTGTTGTTTTTTTCCAATTTTTTTTCGGAAATAATCAGCTTGAGGTACCAAGGCAAACATTATTTTTTTTTGCAAAAAAGCAATAGGGGGACCAAGGCATATTTTTGGCAAAAAAGCAATAGGGGGACCAAGGCATATTTTTGGCAAAAAGCAATAGGGGACCAAGGCATATTTTTGGCAAAAAAGCAATAGGGGGACAAGGCATATTTTTGGCAAAAAAGCAATAGGGGGACCAAGGCATATTTTTGGCAAAAAAGCAATAGGGGGACAAGGCATATTTTTGGCAAAAGCAATAGGGGACCAAGGCATATTTTTGGCAAAAAAGCAATAGGGGGACAAGGCATATTTTTGGCAAAAAGCAATAGGGGGACCAAGGCATATTTTTGGCAAAAGCAATAGGGGACAAGGCATATTTTGGCAAAAAGCAATAGGGGACCAAGGCATATTTTTGGCAAAAAAACAACAGGGGGACCAAGGCATATTTTTGGCAAAACAACAGGGGGACCAAGGCATTTTTGGCAAAAACAACAGGGGGACCAAGGCATATTTTTGGCAAAAAAACAACAGGGGACCAAGGCATATTTTTGGCAAAAAACAACAGGGGACCAAGGCATATTTTTGGCAAAAACAACAGGGGGACCAAGGCATATTTTTTGGTGTCTACCTATTTTTCCAACACCTTGATCCAAAATCTACTTTACCAACTTATAAAACCACCAAATTTTTGCTGCCCAAATCTAAAAGCAACTAATTGACTTGGCTGTCAATTGAGCCGTACACCAACTCTAGTTGTATATCAATTACTGGACAAAAAGAGGCATCCTTGTTTCGGGTAATTCCATTTTGGGTGGCGGCAATTGCAGCACAAATCGGTGAGTAGGGGGGAATTTATCCCGCTTTGGTTGTTTTGAGAGGAAGTGGATTGGCTGAGATTAATGGGGAGTTGTCACACACAATTTTAGTTTTATCTGCTCGCTCACTGAAATAATCCAATAAAACTAAATTCTGCACAAAGTGGCCCACTCTCACCACACACACATTAACACAACACTAACTCACCCACCGTAACTAACCAAATTCTTTGCTACTGCTGATGGTGATGATGGCGCTCTGTCCCATTACCATCTATTTTCCTATTTGTCGCGAATGAAATAGATTTAACACAATTTCGGATGGATATCCATACATTTCGCTTCGCACTTTATGTAATTTTTATTGCTATAAAACAGAGTTTTGATAAAATGCTCATGCAGTCGAACCTGCATATAACTACACCCCGATACAATGGAACCATTTTTTAAACCCGAGTTGAATTGCTGACTAAGAAATTTCACAAGGCTTACTCCTTTGGGTCCTCAACTGGTCCCCATGAATGCTGTTTTATCCAGATTCGACTGTATCATAATTTGCATACCTAAGCGACCGGAAAAAATTTTTCCCTTATTGCAGTATAATGCACCCTCAAAAGTCTGAATTTCACCAACAAATTCACTGGTTTTACCAGCAAATTTTATAGTGTCATTGTTCTTTGAATTTTTGTTACAATCTTTTTTAATTTTTGTGTTTTCTTTTAACCTTCGATCTTGGCTGTTTAATGAGCTATCCAATTTTGGTGTATAATTTGCAAATGTGGAGATCAAGAGGTTTTTAAAAAGAGTTGAAGGAGCTTTTTTAGGGGTTTTTCTCTTTTTAAAACCTCTTGATATCTACATTTCGCAAATCATTTAGCGAAGATAGATGGCTCATTAGAAAGCCAAGATTCAGGGCTACAGTCGCACCTGGATATAACGCGACTCCGATATAAAGCGAGTCTCGATATAACGCGACCTTTTAAAGCGGCTAGTTGGCCAGAAGTAAAGAAAAATGACTTAACTAGACCCCTGATATAACGCGACTTTCAGCTGGTCCCGAGGGGTCGCGTTATATCTAGGTTCGACTGTATAAGAAAACACAAAATTAAAAAAATTTATAGCAAAAATTCAAAGAAACATGACAATATAAAATTTGCTGGTGGAAATCAGTGAATGTGCTGGTGAAATTCAGACTTTTCAGGGCGCAATTCAATTTGAATTGCAAGCCTATCGCAAATTACGTTTTCCTTGCAATCTATTTTTAAAAAACTAATTTTGGACCTAGCTTTGCAAGATTAGGATCTAAAAAGTAGGCATAAGTTTGAAAATTGTGAAAGTTTTAGGTATGCCCCGGCTATACACACTTAAAGTCACTATCTAAGTCAAGGTTTTTGGTGACCACATACAGAAGTTTGACTTTCGAGTCAACCTGCAAGTTTTGGCTAGATATTGACTTGACTAGGACTCTGACTTTATGTGTGTGTGTGTGTGGCCACCCCTTGACTTTGACATACGCGGTGACTTTGATTGGTAGGTATGAGATTCATAAGTCGAGCCTCGATATACCACCAAGGTGGCCATAATGCTCCCACTTCGGAAAATCCGCCCCTTTTTATGAAAAAGGGGCATAAAACAATAAATTCTTGAAATTTTGTTGTAACAATGCATAATTTTTTACTGTATTTTAGTCTCGTTGAATAAAGATTTAATTGCTCAACGTGCATTTTCGTGAAATTTATGCCATTGGACAGTTTTAAGATCTAATTAGTACAAAGTTATAAAATGCCTCCATTTCTGAAACTTTTTCATTATAAATGCCCCTTTTTCGATCGCATTTCCCCTTTCTCAAAAAGCGATATGGCCACGCTGTATACCACCACCCCTTCAAGTTCGTTTCCTTTTGGATCCGACACTTTGGCACTACTGGATAGGTTAGTAAGGATTCCAAAAATGCAGGTAAAAAGATATTGGACCCAGCGGGTAAACGACTTTGAAATAAAAATTTCGAGTATTGTCAACATTTAAAAAAACTTACTTTTATTAGCACTACCAACCCTGGTTTGTATGCAACCATACCGCAACCAATGAGAATGCCCGCCCCTAGCAGTGGTAATATCTGTTGCTCTCCCTCCTAAACGAGCCAGTTAATAGAAGTAGAGGAGAAAATGTAGGAGGAGTCAAACCACCATGCGAGACTCCTCCAATTGCCGTCGTTTGACACTTGTTTTCTTCCCCCTTTCTTTCTTTTCTAACAACCATCAAGTCAACTCAAGTTGTGTGTAATTTAGGCGGTGGCGGCGACAAGCCACCTCTTTATTGTTATTGGAGGCGACCACGACATACAAATTCTTCCGCCTCTTTCTTTAAATTTCTGTGAATTGGAAAAATCTTTTCCTTTTAGTCATTTGCTGGCTGCTGGGAGTAGTTACAGTAGTTTAAGCGCAGCCAGATAAATTAGTTTTCTAGATTTCGCTTATCCTTTGAATTTAAACCAAAGTTTTGTAAATAATTTTGTTTAAAGGGGTCCGCCTAGGGTCCGACACGTTTTTTTGACTTAAATTGTTATGCCTTTTTCTGGTTGGCTAGTTGGTTCTAGTCTGGTTCTAGTCCGAAAAATCGCAAAAATGTCGAGTTGAGTATTCTTTTTCGAAAAAAATTATGATTATTGACATTAAGATCCGCGGCTACCGCTACAAGGGCACCTTTTTTAAGAATTATGTGCACCTATATTGGCAGCTTTAAGTCTTAGTGTAAAGATAGTTTTTTTCAACTATTTTTTTAAGAAAGGATCGGTAAAATCAAGAACTGGACTAGCCAATCAGAAAGTTGGGTTGAAAAAAAGGTGTCGGACTCTAGGCGGGAACAAACTTGAGGTGGTAGAAAACAACCATATACTAGAAAATAGCACTTTTGACCAATAATTTTTGGATTATCCGAAGCAGTCAACATGCAGGATTAGTAGATTCTCGCTTTGGTGGCCCAATCTGACCGATTACAATACAGATAGATCTGTACCCACTACTAGCTCTTTTGACTACTGGTCTTTTGATTTGCCATAATTGTAATGGTGATATACAATGCTCTACGTTCTCATTTTACACCTGTCTATTACATTTTTGACTGGGAATTAATAAAAAAAACATTACTTTACAGATTTCCAACTTAAGCTTGCTATAATCTACTTTTGAAACACTTCAAATATCAATGATGTTCGACCCACGCACCAATGCCCTAGCAGCTTTTATGATGAACCCACTCTTCTACGGAGATCCAGCTGCTGCTATGGCCATGCTTCAAGCTTCTCAACAGCAATCTCCAAACACCCATCTAGCCGGGTTAGTAGCTACTAATAGTAGTAGTCCTACAGGGAAAAGCCATCCTCATCCATTTCAAGCTCAAAATGAATATCAGGTTGGTTTTTTTTATTTCAAATAAATATTTTTAGACTTTTTAAATTTTTTGTAATTTTTAAAAATTTTGACCCTACCGGAGTATACCCCCCCAAATGAAATTTTTTTAAAAGTGTTTTCAAACACCCTATATCAACCTAAAATCACCTCAGAAGTTCAAAAAAGACATTATTTATGTGTTCTGGTCAATAAAAAATTGAGTTTTGGGCATTTTGAAATTTCGGCCATTTGGCTGTTTTACCATGTTTTGGTCACTGGAGCTGGGCAAAAAGTGCCTCTAAATGCATTTTTGATCAAGAGTCTTGCTCGGAATTATGTCTGAGGTAAGTGAGTGCGCGCATCTCTAACCGACCAAGCCCCCTGCGCCCCCTTCGGGGCTCTGCGCCCCTTTTTTTTCTTTTTGGGTTGAGATGCGCACACCCACATACCTTAGACGCAAATCACTCGAAAGTGACTCTGGATGCATAAAAAATGTATGCATACCAGAGTTTCTTTATGCGGTAGGCCCCAGGTAACAAAACTATGTTCAAATTCCATCTTTTTGGGGTCAAGGTACCCTCAACATCTGATTTACTAAGTTATAATAAACAGAAATCAACTAAAAATACCAAAATTCAAGATTCTAAAAAATCGACTTTTTATAGAAAAAAGTAGGTGAACACACCTTTTTTATCGTGTTCAACGTGTAGGAAATGCTTAAAAATGGTTAAAAGTAGGGTTGGGATATTGTCCGACAATTGCAAAAGCGGACAATTGTCCGGACAATTGTCGGACAATTGTCCGACAATTGTCCGAAAAACGGACAATTGCAAAAATGTTTCAGAAATTCCGTGTCAAAAGAACATCTAACTCTTCTTGCTCATCTTTGGACGTGGAGTCGAAAAACCGCTTCATAGTGCCCAAGCTTGATTGAGAAGAAGTTTACGGCCGTACTTGCTTTACCCTCTTGGACTTTGGTGAATGGTTTTCGCTTCGACGAGCAGCAGGCTTATTCAATAGCCGGTCGATTTCTTCTTGTTTCTGTGCCGATCTTGTTACAACTCTGAAAAAAATGTGAATACAAAAATCTGACAAATATAACCTCCAAATGTTTCTCCATTCTGCCAGCGTTGTTGAAGTAACGTCCAGACTTGGTCATTTCGCAATTAGGGTTGCAGAAGTTGCTATAACCAAAGGATCCTTTATGCTCTTCTTTGCGCGTGAAGTATTTCCAGCACCACGAAAGCGATTTAGTTCCCTTCGACATGATCGAGCCTGAAAATTAACCCTTAATTACAACAAAAGTTGAGCAGCAAAATAAAACAGAAGACGTTTTTGAAGCAAGATAACTATTTCTCTCTTAGAATAAGCTTGAAATATTCTTCCAAGACAAAAATTTCAAATTATTTATATTTGCAATTGTCCGATTTCTATTTGACGGACAATTGGGTCAGACAATTGTCCGACAATTGTCGGAATTGTCGGACAATTGTCATGGACAATTGTCGAGGTCAACCCTAGTTAAAAGAGTGTTTTAAAAAAGTTCAAAAAAATTTCATTTGGGAATTTATAATTCGGTAGCGCCAAAATTTTTATAAAAAAAACTTCAGCTAGCCGCCGCAGCAGCTCATGCAGCAAGTCAGCAAACTCATTTCGCAAATTTTGCTGCCAACTACGCTGTAGCTCACCAACAAGCAGGCAACCAACTTCGACTTCAAAACGCATTGCTGTCTCCGAATGCGGGCAAGAGTGCAGCTGGCAATTACTCCAATTCTTCATTAGCTTCCAACAAATCGGCTAAGAGTGGCTCATCATCTAGTGGACCTAGTGTTCCATCCTTCAGGATACTAGACATTCTAGAAAGCTCATCATCGTCACCTAATATGCTGAACGCGTCATTGTTGCAAAAAGATGGCTGCAGCAAATGGAGTCGATGGATCTTCGCTAGGAAATCAGAATGATGCTAGTCCTGATGGATTAAAAGGTAAAGGTATTTTTTAACACTTCTATCATTATCGTGTAGCCCAAGATCTCAGCTTTCTAACGAATTATCAAACTTCATCGCATCATTTCATAAATCTAGATATTTAGGGGTTGAGACGAAACAACACTTATTTTTTTCAAACTCTTGAATCTTATCATTTCTGATGTTTTCGTGCAATTTTTTTTGGGAATTTCGAATTTGAATATAATGCCTTAATTAATATAGAATAATTTCCTGCAATGAATAGTTGTAGAGGAGCGGAAGTCGCCTAACTCGTTTGATCTGGCCATGTCAAGCAACCTTGGGCTCGACTAGTCGAGGTTCAAAATTTTGAACAAATTTTAAATGCAAACGAAAAATAATTCGAAATCATTATTGACCAAATTAGGTTGAGCTAAAGTTCGTTTTCCGGCAATCTCCCAAAATCGTATTTTAACCACTTTTTTAAGACGTTTTAGGCACTGAAACGTACAGAATACGTGTTTTTAGGCGGCGGAAAGCATTTGCAGACATTTTTTTTTTCTCGAAAAAATCGACTTTTTCACCAAAAAATCATTCTCTTTGTAAACGTTGTGGTGTGTGGTCGTATTTTATCTTGCTTTTGCATTCTTTTTTCAGTTCGATTTGGCTCTTAATTTGATACGGCTTCACGAAATTTGCAAGGATCCGGTTCGAACGAAGAATGCGTTGCAGCAATGGCATCTGTTATTGTTGGGTTACGAATAAAGAAATCTGAACGTAACGAAGAAAATCAGAATTTAGGGCAATTTTTTTTTCGGAAAATGTCTTTCCGCCACCTGAAAACCCATTTCTCATACGTTTCACAGCTTGAAACGTTTAAGAAAGCAGTCAAAACACAATTTTGGGAGGTTACCGGATAACGAATTCCTGCCTTAATTTGGTCCCGCGCAAATACAAATTTTTCAAATCGCTATGATTATCAAGTTCCATGGTTCCAAAAAATTTTTTTACCTTTTTTGAAAAATTCAGAATCCTGTTTATCCCAATTAAAAGCTAGTGAACACTTTTTCCATTCACTATAAATACTTTCTCTTTAATTAGTATGTATTGGTGAAATTAGCAATAGCGTGAAAAATAAGTGGAGAAAATCGGCTACTTATCCTTCTCTAGTTTCCCTTTTCACAAGCACTAATCGTAGCTAAATAATAGTAGCATACTGTTGCAAATCCAATTCAAAAACATCAGTTCCTTTCTCTAATCTTAAGTACGCCAATATTGTTCTAGGCAATCGAAAACTAAACAGTCACTTTTTCAAATGGCGAGTTCAGTGGAAGATAATCTTCTTGAAAACAATAGGATTAATTGTATCAATTGCATGGAAGCAATATGTGTGTGATTAAGATAAATTTTTGTTTAAGTGCACTTTTTCTGACAAAAAAGGTTTATTGTTTTATTTTAAATTTAAATTATTTACCGTATTTTCTCTATTAAACCCCCATGGGGATTATTTTTCAACCCCCGAGAAATCTTGAAATGGTACATCAAAATGGCCCTAACTCTAAAATTCTAATCAAAAAAACGATAGGTGGGGGTTTATTAGAGAGTGGGGGATTAATAGAGAAAATACGGTAATTATTATTTTAAATTTTTTTAATTGGTTTACCAAATTTAAAAAAATTGGTGCAACTTCAACGTAATTTATTATAGCAGGTTTTTTCGATTAAACGTTCAGGTTTGTCCCCCCTCTAGAAGCCGACACTTTATTACCTTAAGTCTTTGGGAAATTTTGTCAATTTTGTTCCGTCAATCTATTCAGAAAAATCGCAAGATTTGCGATTTTAATAGTCATTTTTGAAAAACACAATAATTTTGCCATTTAAACCTTTTTCGGTAGATTAAATTGAATGTCTTAAAATGTTATTTAAAGGACCATTGCCACCTGTTTTGAATTGTCCCCCAACAATTCAAAAAAAATGCCTAATCATTGAACTTCTGTACGGATTTTTCAACTTGTTTACTAATAAAACAAGGCTTAGAATTTAATTTTAGGTAGAGTTATGTTAGAAACCAAGTTGAAAAATCCGTACATAAGTTGAATGATTAGGAAATTTTTTTGAATTGGCGGGGACAACCGCGGCTGTAGACGGCAATGGCCCTTTAAAATTTTTAATAAAATTTACACCTGCATCCGCCTTTTTAGCATTTTGCTATATTGAGCGTTGCGGGTCTAAATGGCAAAATTATCGTGTTTTTCAGAAACGAAGGATAAAATCGAAATTTTTACAATATTTCGGACTAGACTGACGGATTTTAATTGACAAATACCGTGAATACTCTAATAAACGGCCCCCTCAGTTAACTATTTTCAAATTTGTTTTGCTTTTTTTAACCCTAACATTGTTTATTTTTTAAAACGTACGACAACTCATTTTGTAAATCTTTCCAAACTCTACAAAATGAGTGGTCGTATATTTTAAAAAATAAACAATGTTAGTTGAAAAGCAAAACAAATTTGAAAATAGTTAACTGTAGGGGGGGGCCGTTTATTAGAGTATTTACGGTACTTTAAAAAATTAGGTTGAAAAAAATGTCGGAAACGAACTTTTGGATCAGGGTTGCCAAGTCCGATGACCCGAAAATCAGCGAAAATTTTTCGAAATCATCTTTATTAGCTAAACTTTCACAACAAATCGTTGAGAAAAAACCTAGATGTAGATCGATTGCAGCCTTGCCAGTAGAAGTTATATTGATGTCGAAATTGCACGGAGTACATCGAGCGTGATGCTGGAAAAAAAGTCAAAATAGATAACAGAATAGGGTCAAATATACCTTTGATTTACTGCTCTTTGTAATCCCTTTTATTCTCCCGTACTATTCCTTGTACAATCGCTTTGTTTCCTCATTGACGTTAGGAGCCATTGCGATCAACCTAAACACCAAAAATATGGTTCAATGTGAATCAATGAAATAAAATTAGACAGGAAACGGGACACTGCGCAGAAAATCAGCAGTGATCAAAATTAAAAAAATCAGCGAATATTTCAAAAATCAGCGAAAATCAGCGAATATTTCAAAACTCAGCGAATTTATTTTTTTATCAGCATTTTTGACCGAAAATCAGCGATTCGCTGATAAATCAGCGAAGATGGCAACCCTGTTTTGGATGGATGCTGTATCGAGGGTCGACTGTATTTTCAATAAAAAAAACATTAAAATAACATTTCAAATTTCAATATTTCATATTTCAAATAGAGGTGGAGCAAATTATCGTAACCCATTTAAGGAGAAAACAGTCATTTTCTGCTAATTACCTTTATTTCCTGGAATAACTTTTAAAGTGGACTAGTCGAAGAGAGGATAGTCAATTGTGTTCGATTATGGTCACTAATCCGCAAAATCGCCCTCCACCCTTTCTACATTAAATCTTAAGCTCTTATTAGTTTTCTTTTCTTTTTCTCTTGCTGCATTATTAATCCGTGTCAATCCAATTAGGATTTATTTTTTATAGTTTTCAATTGAGTTTTTATTGCTGGCTGTGTGTGAGTCTATGCATAAGAGAATTTATTCTTCAGCCTTTTCTGCAACAATAATTGTTTTGAAACAGACACCATTTTTTTTTAAAATAACAAAAGAATCAAAAGTTTGTTTTTATAGAAAATTTTGGTTTGAAAACTTTTTTTATTGTTTAAAATTTACCTACTGTAGCACTTTGTCTAACCTATAAATAATTCAAAGTATAGGAAAATTTATAGGAAAACAAGTCTTTGTTAATTTTTTTTTCAAATAAATAAAACTTTTTCATATAAAAAACAAATTATTAACCCATTTTCCCATTGGTCGAAAATCAAAAAAAAAATTTTTGCGCTCAAATGGTCATTTTAAGGGGTAAAATAGTCAGTTTTATTATGAAAATGCTGTTGAAAAATCGTTGTGATGGTAAAAAATCTCAAGATTTTGACAATTTTAAAAAATTATATTGATAAATTTCTTAAATTGTTTGGGACTTTTTTCACCTACTCTTTGCGAAAGCTATTTGAGCAAGTTACTATCCAAAATTTAGCTTATTGTCCAAGCTGGCGAATACTGTTAAAAAATTAAGTTGACTTTATAAATCGCACAAATCAATTTTTGCTTGATTGAAGCTCTGAGTTTTTTACTCAAAACCTACTTCTTGATTTTTCAAAACTGTTTATTTTTCATAGTGAAAAAAAATCAATTGAAAGAATTGAATAATTTTTACAAGTTTACAAATATTTTTGTTAAAATTTGGATTTTTTGCAGAGCATGGTGATAAAAATTTTAACACTATTTTGTAGCGCAAATAAAGAGCTATAACATTTATTTTACAGAATTATTTTTGAAAATATAAGTATTGAGATATGGAATCATAACAAAATAATCCCCCTAAATAATGACAAAAATTGAGAAAACTTGGATTTTTGTCATTTTTTGTGTTTTTCAATAGGGCATATCTCAGAACTCATATTTTCAAAAAAAAAATTATGTTAATTGGGGTTTTCAGCTCTTGTTCTGTGCTACATTACGGGGCAGCTATGTTATTACAGCATTTGACACTCAATCCAACTTTCAATCAGATAAAGTGATGAGAGTGCTTCTAAACTTGTGAAAATCAATCTATTTTTTTAATTTATTTTTTACAGTCGAAAATAAGCAATCTTTTTAAAACTGATAAGTACATCTTTTATGGCACTCTCCGGGCTTTTGAACAAGTGTAAGCTTTCCGTCATGTGATTAGAACAAACAATACGGCCAACTGAAGCAATGTGGATTTTTAAAAGAAACACCTTGCAATAGAAAAAAAATTAAAAAAATCTCGAGATCTGGCAGATTATGCATAATTTTTGACTGCATTTTCATTATAAACCATACTATTTTACCCCTATATACGACTTCTCTACGGCAAAAACAAAAACATTTCGAAATTTTTGTCAAGGGCTTCCGCGGATCGGTGAAACTTCAAAAATTTCGAGGCTTCAGCCAACAATTTAAATTAATTACAGGGTTACGCAACCTTCTCGCCCTATTTAATTTTTGCCATAACTTTTTGAATTTTTGTTGTTTTGACGAGATCTTTTTTTGTTAGATAGAGGAGACTCAAAGGTACCAAACATTTGTAATAACATTTTATTCATGATGACGATAAATCAACAAAAAGGAATCAACAACAATTTATGAGAACGTTCAAATTTTTAATCTGCGTATTCTTGCTCTGTGCTTCTTCCATTGACGGCCAGGCAATATTCTAGACGATGTTCATAGACTCCAATTGCTCTATTGATCATCTCCTGAGGCAGCTCGGTGAAGGCTTGTTCGATTCTTGTCCGGAGCATATCCATGTTAGCGATTGGTGTTGTGTAGACCCTACTTTTGATCCAGCCCCAGAGAAAGAAGTCACATGGCGTCAAGTCAGGCGAATAAGGTGGCCAAGCAAGAGGAGCAGGAGAAGTCGGCGATCCAAGACCCATCCATCGCAGAGGAAACGTCTCATCAAGCCAATTTCTGGCAGCAACGGCCCAGTGCGGAGAGGCCCCGTCTTGCATGAACACAAAAATATAAAGCATCTGAAACGACACATTTTTAGAAAGGTCGTAATTGTCAACAAAGCTAACATGAAAAAATGAATGTTTGGTACCAAAAAATTTACCAGAGTCTCCTCTATCTAACAAAAAAGATCTCGTCAAAACAACAAAAATTCAAAAAGTTATGGCAAAAATTAACTAGGGCGAAAAAGTTGCGCCACCCTGTATAACTAAAAATGGCTAATAATAACTAAAAAATATTTTAAAAACAAAAAAAAATATATCAAGTCCGACCATTTACGAAAAGTTAAAAATTTTTTTGGGACACCCTGTACACAAACGCTTGTCCACTGCGCCACCGATGTTGAATTTTCCAACCTGAGTGGCCAACCCCCTTTAACGACAATTTAAAAAAAAACCAACAGGGATACCGAGGCAAAAATATTCTCTTCTATTATAGGGCTAGAAACTGTTTTATCGTCAGCTTTTTTAACAACCTGAAATTCTCACAGCAAAGTTGATAAATTGGGCGACCTTAGCACAGGTGATTGCACATTTCGACAAAAAGGCATAAACATAATTGTGATCTTTTTGCTCGTCCTACTTTTGTTCCAGCCAAACAAAGACCATTAATACTACCACCAACAATCATAATGCTCTCAATCCCGTATAAATTTCCCATCAAGAAGAAGAGTTGACATTAAATAGCAAGCACAACAACAATCATAATTCCAGCACATAATTACCTGCTACTGAGCAATTATTTTTAGGGTCGAGACATTTTATTTTCTCGTTTAAAAAAAGACCGGACAGTTTTTTTAGCAAAAAGAAGGCAATATTTAGAATACAACAATCTTTTAAATATCCTTTTTTAGAACTAAGAAAGCTGATTCTTACCTATTGACAAAAACTCAGACAATACTGAACTCAGTTTCTAATTTTTTTTTTCTTAAATTAGTAATTGAAAAATTTCCGGCCTTTTCTGGCAGGGTCGATAGCTTCCCGGGACAGGCTTTGTGAGTAATGTAGCAAGCCGGGATGGCCAAAACTCGGCAAAAAATTATAGGTGTGTTTTACTGGTAAATGACCAGTTAACGATTAATTACCGTATTTATTCTAATAGGTCTATATGTCAATCCCTTAATAATCTAGTGTATTTGGGGTCGATCTCAAGATTTTTGGGTGAAAATCCAAAAATCAGGGAGTTAAGAAAACCCAATAAACAGATTTTCAAATACCAAATATTTCTTAAAAAAAACTATGTTTTAAAAATTATTACTACAAAAAAGCTGCAAATGTGACCAGGAAATGGTGCATAATTATTTTATTTTGAATCCAGCTCATAATTATCTCTTTTTTGTCTGGATCTACAAAAAATATTAATTGCAAACATTTTTCATTTGGCTACTACTAAAAAGGTGTTTGGATATACAGATTCAGTGGGAAAAAGAGCCATCTATAGTGTCTGCTCCGGAAAGTCCATCCAATCAGGCACCAAGCGCAACAAAAGACCTTTTGGGTGCGGAGGCAAGCCAATGAGGCAAATATTAGTGCGCTTGAGAAGTCGACTGGATTAATCATAGGGTTGGGGCGACCAGGCAGGAAGTATTAATGGAGTGTGTTGTGTTATTGTTCCATCCAATTGCAATGGGATTGGGCATGTGATGATCTGCCTTTTTGCTTTCTGGTCTAGCAAATTAACAAAGCAATACAATGAAATGCAAAAAGTGTGTGTAAAAGCTTCATAAAAATTAGTCTAAAAAATCATGGTAAAGGATAGTTGGCACCGAACAGTTAGCACCGAACAGTTAGCACCGAACAGTTAGCACCGAACAGTTAGCACCGAACAGTCAGCACCGAACAGTTAGCACCGAACAATTAGCACCGAATAGTTAGCACCGAACAGTTAGCACCGAACAGTTAGCACCGAACAGTTAGCACCGAACAGTTAGCACCGAACAGTTAGCACCGAACAGTTAGCACCGAACAGTTAGCACCGAACAGTTAGCACCGAACAGTTAGCACCGAACAATTAGCACCGAACAGTTAGCACCGAATAGTTAGCACCGAATAGTTAGCACCGAACAGTTAGCACCGAACAGTTAGCACCGAACAGTTAGCAGCGAACAGTTAGCACCGAATAGTTAGCACCGAATAGTTAGCACCGAACAGTTAGCACCAGTGCCAAGTGTCCACTTGGTTATGTTTAAATTAAAATACCTATTCTTGTGTATTTTTTTCATTTAAAGCCTCTTAAAGTAGCTAAAATTTACTCGGGAATCTGAAACACTTAGCGGAATTTCAAAAAGATACTATAAACTGTAAGTTGGACTATAAAGTTGGACTATATAGTTAACTATAAACTTAAGTTGGAATACGATGAGTAAAATCCTACTAAGAGTCATATCTCGATAGCCCTCAATGTTTGAAATTCTGTAAAATTATTCAGATTTCTGATGAAATTTTGGGTACTAAAGGTAGCTTAAATTTAAAAAATTACACAAAAATAGGTGTTTTCATTCAAAAAAAATCTGTCTTTTGTCCAAAAATCATACCGTATAAATTCTAAGAATTCAGCTTCCTCCTTTTAAAATTGTGTTCTTGGAATTTTGTTTTGGCCCACTTTTTGAAAAGTCCTCTCAGAAAAGTTATCACCTATTTCGTAGTCGGAGAGATGAGCTACAAAATGGGTGGTTACTTGTCTCATAACAGTCTTCAAAAAGTGAGAGACTTTCAAAAAAGTAAAATTGGAGGGTAATGCTCCAAAAATTTGTAAAAAAGTAAATAAAAACAATCCGAAAATACAAACTTAAACTTTTTTGAGAGCTACTAAATCAGCTTACTAAAAACTTTATAATTTTAGACCCATTAACTGCCATGATAGATCAACACCGCTTGGAAAATGACTCAGCTCGTGGCAAAAAGCGTCCTTTCACCAGTGAAGGGGAAGAAGATTGCGATGAGGCGAACAATGATGGTTCCTTGTCACCTAGAAGCGGTAGATCTAGTCCCAATGGAAGCTTGGTGAGTGGAACCACAGGAAATGGGATGGGTGGTAGTGGAGGCAAGAAAGCACGCAAGGCTAGAACAATCTTCACTGATAAGCAATTGCAAGAGTTGGAGACCATGTTTGACAAGCATAAGTATTTGTCAGTGCAGGACAGAATGGATTTGGCCCAAAGGATGGGACTGACTGATACCCAAGTCAAAACTTGGTACCAAAACAGACGGTAAGCTATTTTCTTTGCTCAAATGTATTATGACATTTACAAAACATGAGCTCGTAGATTACCGTATTTGCTCTAATTATACCCCATGGGGGATAATTTTTCAACCTCCCGAAAATCGGAAATTTTTCAATTCGATCTCGAGATTTTTGGGTGCTCAACCAAGATCCGAAAAGTGGAAGCTCGTGGGAGCTAAAAAACGCGAAAACAGCTTTGCAAAATATTGACTCTGCTCTTAGATATATACCCTCAAAGTTGGGGGTGGGGGGCAATTAGAGACTGGGGTATAATTAAAGTAAATACTGTACCCGCGTAGTATTGTGTTTTCGTCTATCTTTCTACCACTACTCTTAGCAAGTTACCATGTTGAATCATCTCGCTGGCTACAAAATGAGTGGTAACTTGCGTGAGAGCAAGCATGTGCACGAACTGTACTTTTGGTGGCCCGGCCCAGGCGAAAATTGCCCAGTAAGAAAAAAATCGGACCCGACCGTCCTTCGTATAGTCAAAGAATTTCACACAGTCAACATAATTTACATGGTTAACAAAATTTTCATAGTCAACTTTCCGTTACTTTTTCGGCCCGGGCCGCCACGTGAACGTGCTTACCTGAGAGAAGTTTTCAAAAAAGGGGTATAAAACACAATGCCACAAACACGATTTTGAATTAGGGCGTCTTCCTTTATTGGAGAACTATAAATAAAATAAATATAAATAAAATAAATATTTTATAAATAGCATTTAATTTCTAAAAAAGGTGTCATGTTTACGACAAAAAAGTTCCAGACTCTATCCATCCAACCCCAATTACAGTATCACAATCATAGCAAATAAAACAGCCTTTAATCCATATGTCTTTTTAATTTATTAACGAACGTGTGTTCATCTCCTCTTTCTTAGTCAAAGACTTAAAAAGCCGATTCCCATCTCCTTAATATATGTTACACATTTGAATTAGTCATTACATATGAAAACGATAGCTCTTCTCCCATTTCCACATCATATTACTGCTCTTAATTAACATGTTCAGACCCAAAATAAATTGAATACAAACAAACAATTACACAAATTTTCTATTCAAATCTCAATTTACAGAACCAAGTGGAAGCGTCAAGCAGCTGTTGGAGTAGACCTCTTGCAAGAAGCCTCCAATCTGGCTGCTGTTCAAAACCTCATTCGGAGCAATCCCTACTGGGCCCAGTACATGTCTAATCCCTTGCACAGTACCCTGTTTGCCCAACGTATGCCACCGAACCTGAATAATGGTTTTGTAGCCGGAATGATAGGAGGCATGCCTCCAGGACTTCTAAACCCCTCCCTAGGACCTAGGGCCAATTCTTCATCCTCCAACAACTCAGCCTCCCCTTCTTCCACACCAACTGGAGCTAGGGTGGAGTCTTCAGGCAATGGCGAGGAATCTGACCCCAACTCTCCTAACTTTTTAAAAAATTCTATCAGTGAGGAGCAACAACAGCAGTTGCTTTTGTTGGCTGCAGCTGCGGGCGCACACAGGCAGCAGAAAGTGGTTGGCGAAAAGGAGCAGGAAGAAGGTGTTCCAAATGGTGGAAGTTTACTTTTCTCACCTCAGCAATTGTTCAATGGCACTAGCAAAAGTGTTTTGAAGGATGAAAAATTAGATGAAAAAGTCACACAAGATGAGATTACCAGAGATCTCAAAACATCGCCTAATTTAAGTCAAGAATTAAAACCAGAGAACCAAGATGAATAATTTCAAATATTAAATGTGCTATGTCTTGTGTTTTTATAATGATCATTCCATCCCTATTTTTGATACTGTTGTTGCAAGGGTTCTGAAGGCAAATTTATTGGATTGATTTTGAAAAGTATAAATAGTTTTGGGCGAAAAACACAAAAACATATTGAAACAGAGATTGCTGCCGAAAAAGTAGAAACTCAAAATTTTTGCAATAAAATCATAGATAAAAATATTGTTTGCCAAAAATTTGATTTTTGGAAGTCTTGAAAAATACAGGGTGTTTCAAAAAGTTTCTAACACTTAAAAATTTTAAAGTCAAATTAAAAATTCAACTCAGTTTTCAATAAAAAATGACCCCTTATTGGCTAAGACATATACCACAGGCCTTGTTGGACCGAAGCAAAATAATAAATGTTACATTTTCGAGGATACATACCAAAAATGGCTATAAAAAGGAAGTCAATCAGTAAAAACAGATTTTTAAAATTGACCTTTTAAAGAGGTTATTGTAGTTTCAAAGTACTAAAAACGTTTAAAACGCCCTGTACAACTCAATTTTTGTCTGTTTAGTGTGCATTTTATAAACTTTTTATGAGATTTGTGTGTCAAAATTAATAAATTACAGTCTAGTCTCGTTTATCCGACACCTCCTCGGAGGGTCCGACACTTTTTTTAAGCCAATTTTTAAAATGTTTTTCCAGTTGTCTTTGGTTGTTTTAGTCCGAAATATCGCAAGGATTCTGATTTCGCCGATTGTTTTTCCAAAATCCTTTTACGTTGCCATCAAGACCCGCGGCTCTCGTTTATCCGACACCTGATTTTTTAAAAGAGGTGTCGGATAAACGAGAGCCGTGGGTTTTTATGACAACGTAAATGGATTTTGGAAAAACAATCGGCAAAATCAGAATCCTTGCGATATTTCGGACTAAAACAACCAGAGACAACTGGAAAAACATTTTAAAAATTGGCTTAAAAAAAGTGTCGGACCCTAGGTGTGAACGAATTTGAAGGGGTGTCGGATAAACGAGACTAGACTGTATGTGAAAATATTTATTTTGTCTGCTTTCTTAATGTTGATTTAAACTCTCTATAATTATTGTTTGTATCGTTTGACAGTATGCCAGTAAAAATTAAAATAATAAATATTAATTTTTAAATTCCTTGAGAGGTGCAAGGGGTGAAAAAGAGGTGAAAAAAATAAAAAAACGTTTAGGTTCAAAAATGAATTAAAAGTAAAGAAGACACACTCGCCAAATACACCATATGGCGCCAGACTCGCCATTTATTGCCATTCGTTTTTAGAGATCTTCTTGCTGCTCATGTTTAAAAAAGCACTTATTATTAATTCCATTTTGATTAATTAATTGGCCTTGACAAGAAAATTAAAACAAAAAAGGTGATTTTCTATTTAAAAAAGTCTTCAAAATAAAATACAGATGCAATATCGTTTCTGAAAAGACGGCTCTATCTGCCTTAATTTTGGGTGGGGTTATCCTACGTCAAAGTTTAACTCGCCAATCGATAGTTTCGCCAAAACGATTAATTCGCCAAAATACATTTCGCCAAACGATAAACTAACCAAATTGAGTCTCACCAAGATACATTTCGCTAAACGATTAATTCACCAAAATGAGTTTCACCAAACAGTTAACTCACCAATTGATTAACTCGCCAATTTTATTTCGCCAAAGGATTAACTCGCCAAATTTCTTCTGGCCAATTAATCACCTGACCATGTTCTTTGTCGCCAAAACGTTAACTCCCCATTTTACTTCCGTCAGGTGATTATACACCATTTTGCACTTTTTCTTATTTTGCACTCATTTTCAATCTCAATTGTCTGTCGCTTCATTTCTAATTTTTAGAACTCTAATCGCTATGGACATTGACTGAGACGCACTGAGCAGTGAAGAAGAAGAGGAAAACTATGATTATCACGTAAATCAAACGAGAAAAGGCTTTTACGCGATTCCAGCAGAGCAAAGAGGTGTTATCAAGTGGTTGGACTCCAAAAGAACTGAGACTTCAAGGGATCATCGGCGTCTCTTTTGTTACAACAGTAAGTAGTGTACTTTATATTCCACAAGTCTCAAGCGTTGTCGGTGAAAATGAAAATGATGAGGATCCAATTGAGTCAGATGTAGAAGGGTATGAAGATTAGCGATCATTTACAATGTCTGTCCATGTTACTTGTTATTGTTTTAGCTGTTGTTCTACCACTTTATGTGTCAAATAAACTCCAATGCTGATTTATTGTTGTTTCTTCATTTTGGTGAGATAATCGTTTGGCGAGAAAAAAAAATGGCGAGTTAATCGTTTGGCGAAATGTATTTTGGCGAAACAATCGATTGGCGAGTTAAACTTTGGCGTAGGATAACCCCACCTAATTTTGCACAGTTAAGTATCAACAAAGTGTTTAAAAAATGACACAATTTTTGCGACTTGTTTTTATAAGCCACTCAGCAGTATGTCATTAGAAAGCTGAGACTCTCTGACAAGCTAAAAAAGTCATAAATGCGTAAAAAAATATTCGAGTGGCAGCTGACTTTCCGAACACATTTAAGCACATTGGAGGCCATTTAGAAATTGGTCGAAATACTAAACCAAACTGACTTTTTAGTTAACAGTTTGCAGATTCGGATTCTCCATGAAATTCTGCACCAGAAGCTGCTAGTCTCACTATCAGGCCTTGGCGGTTGAAAATGTTTGAGAAAGAAAAATATGCTGGTCCTTACCGGCATGCCCCTTAAAATCCATCCTTTGTAAGCTTTGTAAAGGATATCGGAAGAAATTTTTTAGAAATATTGGCTTTTATCTCTAATTCACATGCTGCTTCGAAAATGAATAAAAAAAAGTTTAGCAGTCTTTCTTCAGTCATGCGTTCTTAAATTTCATTTTTGGCAAAAAGCGTTTTCTTTTTGGCAACAACTTAAGGGTCAATACTGATATTTCCAGGACAACGGCTATTTTTATTGGTTTTCATTTTTATAAGATAATCTAAATTTGAATCTATAATCTAAATTTTATAATCTAAATTTTAAATTTTTATACCGTATTTCTTCTAATTAACGCACCCCCCCCCCGTGATTCAAAATCGTGATTTTGGCATTGTGTTTGACCACTTTTGATCACTTCTCTCAGGCAAGTTACCAGCCATTTAATAGCTCATCTTTCTGGCTACAAAATGGGCGGTAACTTGCCTGAGAGAAGTGATCAAAAAGTGGGTCAAAAACGCAATGCCAAAAACACGTTAATTAGAGGAAATACGGTAATCTAAATTATTTACTTTGACTTATTAAATGGCTGAGATGTGTCTATTCGATGAGAACGATCAACAAAAACTCCACTTATCTCCCTCAAAAAGCATTGATAAAATATCTGCAGAAGAGGTAAGCTATTTATGCAAATTTTACATATTCTTTAGTAATTTCGGTGCATAGACGTTTCCCTAAAATGAAACTTTTTTTAACAACAGGGGGGACCAAGGTATTTTATTAGGTTTTTTTCGAAAATTTTTAGATTTTGTCTGAACCACTCCAAAAGACCCAAAAACGCCTAAAACACCCCGAAACACTTAAAACCACCCAAAAACACTCCAAGCCACCGACAGCACCTCAAACTACTTAAATGGGCATACCAGTGCGTTACACTGTAATTAAGGCGGGGACCAGCAATTTCTTTTTCTCATGACTATTTTCTATAAAGCTGAGTCCCCAATGACGAATCCGAACCCTCACTTTGAACCCTCATTAAAATCCGCACCCTGTCCCCAATAAAAAAAACGGATCCGAACCCAGAATTTTTACTCAAATCCTCACTATTCCAAACCCTCACCCGTCCCCAATAGACATTATCTAAGATATTATTATAAGATATCATGATAATTTATCTTGCAAGACAAATGCAAACACAAACTTTCACTCAAATAAAATAGCCAAACTTTTGACGCAGTTCACCATTGCGTCTTTTTCAATACATTCGGATAGTGTACTATGTGTTCAAATCTCAGTTTAAACTTAGTGTCTCTAGAAAATCTGCAAGATGAACACTCTATCACCTGTGATGAAGACTCAAGCAAAGTCAGAAAATCCGAAGATAGAAGAGGAAAAGCGTAATTATAAACTGATCGAAGATGTACGTATCGAGTCAGTTCTCTACGATATGGGACATAATGACTACAAGAATAATGTTTTCAAGTCAAATCTCTGGGCAAAGTTGGGAAAAAAATGTGGCTTCAGTGGTAGTTTTATTTCAAATATTGAAAAGGATCTTGAAAGATACATCATTTATTAGAAGGTAAGGAAGCAGCTGCTACGTGGAAAAGTCGTCGAAGCAGCTACAAGAAGTATAAGAACAAAGTAGAAGAACAAGAAGCCACTGAGTGGAAGCAGACTGGAGCGTTACCTCTGACCAAGCATACCATGAGACCCCTTCCCAGGACGTCAGCTGGCATACGAGCAACAAATATTCAATTACAGGTAGTGTGTGTCGCACTATGTGTTCAATGATATATTGATATCTAAACTTCATTTTTAGGCTAAGTCGGGCACGACGTTATATTGAGAACTTCTTCGGGACTATCTGCGCCAAGTGGAGAGTTCTTTTAAAGCCCTTGGAGACCAGTAACATGAACGCCGACCGTGTTGTCTAAATGTTGTGATGTCTCGATAAACTGGTGTTGGAACAAAGACCTGGCAAAAGGCAGCTCTGAAATTCAGCGAAAACTTAACTTAGATACAATGTAGGTGGGTCGGGATGGCCTAGGCACCCTCAGAGCATTAGAGTACACACAAAGTGGATAAAGTACCTTCTCGATGATTTAGGTCCCCTTCAGTAGCTTTGAATTTCCTTGAGGTTGATTGGGTATGTTTTGGTTTAAGTAGCCTCCAAATGATTTGGGTGGTTTGGTCAATTTCAGGTAGATTAGGTACTCTCAGGTGATTTCAATAACGCGCTGGTATGCCCCTTTAAACTAACATAAAACATTTCGGTTCTTATGTCTCATCCGCGGGCCACTTTGATCATTATTTAAAATTGTTATGCCGGTACCTGATGGTGTACCCGGCCAAGATTTAACCGCTTTGCGACTAAGACCAGCACACTTCACATTGCAAGGGATGGGGGAAAATGTAGTACATGTCTTAGGATGAAAGATAGATTTAGAATGATTTTAGGTATTTTCAGTGATTTAAGCTGGTTTTTGGGGTGTTTTGGATTGTTTTTGGGGTATTTTAGGTGTTTTGGGTCTTTTGGGGTGGTTCGGACACAATCTAAAAATTTTCGAAAAAAATCTAAAAAAATGCCTTGACCCCCTGTAGTTTGAAAAAAGTTTTATTTTGGGTAAACGTCTATATCCCGTAATTTTCAGTCTCTGAACCAATTTTCTTCTACGCGCCTAAAGCCTTATGAAGAAGCACTGGAAATTCATCTAAAAAAGCTGCTAGCTGAAATGGAAGAACAAGCAAATAAATTAGTTAGTATAAGCAAATGTAAAAAATTTTATAGTAAAAAGGTTTTTTTACAGAAAGCTATCTACAAAGAAGAGCAGTGCAGTATTGTTGATATTGAGGCACAAGAATCTAGACTACAAAAACAAATCAGCTGTATGAAGAAAAAAGTAGCTGAAATTAAGCTTCAAGCCAATTCATCTATCGAAAGAGATCCAGCGGTTTTAGCTGCAGAAAAATTAGACTCAGAAAAAAGCCTAGAGAAAAGTAATATGCAATTGAAAATGCTTATTCAGCAAGGTTAGTTTTAAAGGGGCATGCCCATGCGTTTCAAAAAGTTAAGGCAGGGGACCAGCAAATTTTTTTGAATCTTTCCATTTTTCACTCGTTTCGCGTCAAATCTAGTATTGATGACCTAATACTACTTTAAAAAACTAGGCAGAGAACTTAAAAAATCTAGATGAGAACGCCTGTAAAAATTCATCGAGAAAGAAAAAAACTGCTGGTCCCCCAAAACGGGCATGCCCCTTTAAGGGGAGATACCAGAGCGTTACACTGAGAAAAGGCGGGGACAAGAAGTTTTTTTCTTTCTCGATAAATTTTCACAGCCGTTCTCATCTAAATTTTTTAAGTTTTCTGTGTAGTTTTTAAAAGTAGTATTAGGTCATCAATATTATATTTGAGTCGAAACGAGTGGAAAATGGAAAGATTCAAAATAATTTGCTGGTCCCCTCGCCTTAACTTTTTGAAACGCACGGGCATGCCCCTTTAAGGATTTTTAATTAAATTTTACATTATATTTTGCAGAAAAAGAAGTTCAACGTCAACTAGACTCACTAAATGTGAACATCTCAAATGTGACAGCAGAGATGGAAACAGATTTATGGCAGGAGAAAAATAGTAAAACAATAGTTGAAAAAACATGGGGCAGTGTGGTTGTGCTGGAAAAGCAAAAGCAACTACAGGTATGCATTTTTCGGTATATGCCGCAAACATTTCGGGATGAAGTTATCTTAGACTAGGACGGACTCAAAATGATTTTAAAGCCATTTTTTCATTCCTTTCTGTGCCAAAGCCAAGAAGTGATATATTTGCCCCACCCTGTAAATTAAAATGGTGGTAATTTTCTTGTTTTCTTGCCCTGTTGGGACTCAAAATGATTCCTTTCTGTGCCAAAGCCAAGAAGTGATATGTAATTCAATTATGGCCGGAAAAATTTTAGCTCAGTGCGTTCGTTTGAACACTTTATTCAGATTGTAGGCGCCATCTGAACGAAAGATAAAACAAAACACTTGCTTACCTTGTCTTTGTCTTGCTCCTTCGGTTCACGCTTCCTGTTTGGCCGACTTTGGCCCACCACTGGTAAATGCTTTTGCTGTTCGGCGCCCTTGCTCGTCTTCCGTACTTTCGGCGATACTCGACTTGCACTTGCTGCGGAGATCCGTGCTTTCCGTACCAGATCACTGTCCAGACCTTTCGTTCGATTGAGTATTCCATTTGAGCTGAAAATCAAACGTAACTTTCGTAAGTCATCACAACATGAAAACATCAATCAACAATGGCGAATAAAGTGTCATTCTGCTGTCCCCGATCTCCTCTATCAAACTAAAGAAAGATCTCGTCGAGACACAATAAATTCAAAAAGATACGAGCAGAACAAATAGCGGCGAAAATTTGCCCCACCCCGTAAATTAAAATGGTGGTAATTTTCTTGTTTTCTTGCCTCAAAGCAATGTCAATATGCAGAAATTTAAAAAAGATACTAAAATTAAAAAATTTATAATGCAAAAAAATTTAATTGTTGTGCATAAATTTCAGGACGCATACATAAATCGTCTTAAAAAAGACATTAAACTAGCGGAAGAACAGTTGGTTAAGCTAGGAGAGACTGCAAAGATCGTTAAAAAGTAAGTTTTTCGTGTTTTGAAGCTGTAAAATTGTTAATATTCACTCTGAGAATTGAAACCGCAACAAAATTCTGTTTAAACATTTTTTTAATTTGAACTGTGTAAAAAAGAATGCATATTCAAGTTGTACAGTAAGAGATTTTGACAAGGATTTTTAAAAGACAAAATGCTAGGCTTTAGGGGGTTTTGTTTGATTTAGATGGCCTTTTACTTTAGAATAGATTTTGAGGCTCTATTCTACAATAGGAAAGGGGGGTTTTGCTTCGGCCCCCTTGTTTTTTTTGGGACTTTTTAGGCTTAGGCAAGGGTAGGCCAGCGTATGCTAGAACGGACTCAAAAATAAGTCCAGGATATATTCGAGTCCGTCCTAACATACGGTAGCCTACCCTAGCTTAAGCTTGAGCCTAAAAAGTCACAATAAAAAAGAACAGGGTGGACCAAGGCAAACCACCGCCCCCCCCCTCACCCCACTTGTGAAATATTGCCGATTTTGAGGATTTTTAGACACCAGGTTTTTAGACTTTTAGACACCGGTTTTCGGCTGCTGTTTGGATTTTTATCGTAGACTGACAAAATTAAAAAATTCAATAACAATTTTGAAAATACTTCGTGCTACTTCGATATCAATCCCCGTCAGCACCAACCCAAATCCTCGGACCTACTATGATATATCCCCCCCCTAAAAATCATGAGTTTTTTGGGCTGCCTAAAAACAATTTTTATGTAATAATTTTGCCATGAAAGGCGCAGAAAAGTAATTTAATTAGTCGCAAGGGGCTTGAGAGTTAGAGATGCACACACTCACTTACCTTAGACATGATTCCAAGCAAGAATTATGATTGAAAATGCATATCGAGCCGGGTTACGATCTGTCCTTATTTATAAGATTTGTCCTTATTTCGAGACCTCAAATCTTGGCACTACCAGAAATTAACACAATTGATTCTAACGTTAATTAACCCTAATTTTTATGGCACTTATGTACCTGGGGGCCCCTTTTTTAATTAAATGTGATTAGTGTTTAAATGTCTCCTAAGTAATTTTTATACGTTAAAAACGATAAAAACAGAGTTTTCTAACATTTTCCTTAAGTAAAAATTAGGTTTTCAAAAAAATCGCCCTGTTCTTATAAGTTATTTTTGTTATTCGAATGAAAAATTGTTGATTTCTGTTTATTATAACTTAGTAAATCAGATGTTGAGGGTACCTTGACCCCAAAAAGATGGAATTTGAACATAGTTATGTTAACTTGAGCCTACCGCATAAATAAACTCTGGTATGCATATGCTTTTATGCATCCAGAGTCCCTTTCTAGTGATTTGTGTCTAAGGTATGTGGGTGTGCGCATCTCAACCCCAAGCAACCAAGCCCATGTGCCCCCGAACGGGGCGCATGGGGCTTGGTTGGTTAGAGATGCGCACACCCACATACCTTAGGCATAATTCCTAGCAAAACTCTTGATCATAAAATGCATGAAGGAGCTTTTTTGCCTAGCTCTAGTGATCAAAATGTGGTAGGACATCACACTATAAAACATTTTAACTTAGGGGACCAAGGCAACTGGTGGTCCTGTGGCAACAAAAAAATTTGAAAAACCTAATTTTTAATAGGGAAAAATGTTAGAAAAAAACCTTTTTTATCATTGTTAGCGTATAAAAATTACTCAGGAGACATTTAAACACTATTCACAGTTAACTAAAAAAGGCCTTCCCCCCTCAGGTACATAAGTACCATTTTAATTTTTGTTTGTTTTGATTTGTGTCTGAGGTACGTACGGAGATACGCGCACTCACTTACCTACGATACAAATCCAAGCAAGACTCTTGATCATAAAATGCATACAGAGGCTATTTTTGCCACGGCCCGAGTTGAAAAACATGGTAAAACAGTCCAAAAATGGCCAAAAAAAGGTTTTGAAAAAGGGGCTTAAAACACTCCTAAAAAATCTTGATTTGGGGGTTGGGGGGAGGGTTTTTGTATGTCATAGTAGCGTCAAATAAATGATTGATTGAATATTTTATGTAAAAAATCAAGGTTCTTATCCTTTATCCCGACCCCACCCTAATTTAAAAGGGTACCGGGACACTGGAAAATAGCCTAAAAGAATGGAAATTGAACAAATTTTTGTCAGCTTGGTCCTACTGCACAAAGAAACTCTGGTATGCATGCATGTTTTATGCCGCCAAAAAGGCGAATCAACTTATTTGTGTCAAAATAAAAATAAAGTTCAACAATCAAAACTTGGGTGGGGTCGGGATAAAGGATAATAACCAAAATCTAGTTTAAACATATATTTTAGCCAACACCTAGATGAAAATCGTCGCTACCTAAACCTTACTATTCGCCTAAAAAGCTTTGCCACAGGCTCTTTAAAACCTCTGGAAGACTACTGGCAAAGTCTTTTGAAGACTCTTCGTCTGAAGGAAAACAGAGTCAAATTGGGTCCCGAGAATGAAGCAGAAAAGGAACAGAATGATCAAACAAACTCCTTGTTTAAATCTAGAAAGATGGCCTTAAAAAATGTTCATTTAGAAGAGGCTTACACACACTTAAAAGACACACAAAATAACCAGAAAGTAATATTTGTTTCAAAGTTTCATCTCATTTCGAAGTTGAGAATTTTTAGATGATAATAGCTGATCAACGACAGAGAAGCCAAGTAATCAGACAATTGCTCAATAGAAAATCTAAGCAGAGTCTACCTCAGCTAAAAAAACTAATAGAAGAACAAAATACCTTAAATTATAAATGTAAAAAGGTGATTGAACTTTATTATAACAGGTTGTCTCATA
>JAMRYI010001323.1:0-31482 GCA_029231635.1 Ditylenchus weischeri | reverse complement strand
GACCCAAGCAATAAAATTACCCCGATATAACGCCACTGCTTCGTTTCTGAAATTTGGACGCGTAGTTTTTGCAACAAGAACACCGCTGATCCATCCATTCTCGGTCACAGCGACGCTTTGGACGAATTCTTCTACAGAAAGCGCCAGAGTAAACTCGCGGATTTCTTCCATGTTAGTTAGTTTGTTGTTTGGAAGATTGTTATTGTTTGAATAAACCTTATTTCATATCACCCCCCGATTTAACGCCACCCCCGATATAACGCCACCAAATAACGGTCGCCAGGGATGGCGTTATATCGGAGTTCGACTGTATTTCAATGGAGGAACCTAAACCAGAAACTTAATTTCTCTTAATATATAAATCTCTTAATTTTTTAAATTATACAGTTCAGTGTAATAGCTCATTGAAAAGCTAAGATCCAGGGCTACATGATGGTATAAATATTATCAAAAAATTATGTCAAAATAAAGAAGAAAATCCAATTTTAAAAATTAAGCGAGGAATTTGAGACGAAAAGGTGGGAGATTTAAGAAAATAGACGGGATGTATCAATTTCATCCAATGCCTTCTAAATTTCAAGGGGCCGACTGTAACTTTTTGACAGCTAACTTTATGTATTAGTAAATTGTTTAACGGTCAACTATTTTACAGTTATTCAACCCGAAATTGACTACATTTGGTGTTTTGACTATTTTTCAACAAAGTAACTTTAGTTTATTCACTACCAATTACAATAACTTCAATCATCCCAATGAGCCCTACTTGGCATTCCCTGTTTTCGCCTCTCCTCGCCGTGATCCTCTTGTTTATCCTGCAGGTGGAGATTGTGCAAAGTCGCTCCCTAGTAATGGACCAGGCAAACAATTTAAGTTACAACTTGTCAAATTAACAAATAGTTAACTGTTTCAGATGGATGAAAAATCACTCCAAAAGCATCCAAATCAAGGGGACATTTTTCTGTCTAACAGCTATGATAAACTGATTGACAAGCGCCAAAGCTATTTCGATTCTCTGGCTGGTCAATCTTTAGGTAATTTTTAAAGCAAATTAAGTTGCTCTGGTGGTTACGTGTGAAATAGTTAACTACCAGAGTGAAAAGTTGTTTGAATAGTTTTACCTTACAGTTAACAATAAAGACAGAAAACTGTTATAAAGTTAAGTATTTCACAGTCAACCACCTACATAAAGCACTCAATCGAGAGTCCTATAGATCTGATTGTTCTCTTTAACCCTAAAACTACTACCGTATTTTCTCTAATAAGGCAGCCTCCTCTAATAAGGCGGCCTGTCTGAGGACCTGTATCTCAGCCTAGAGTAAATATTCTGCAAAGCTGTTTCATGCGTTTTCTTAACTCCCGCAAGCTCTACCGATTGCACTTTTCGGATTTCGATTGGGCACCGAAATCTAGAGATTGAATTCCAAATCTTCCGATTTTCGGGCATCCAAAAAATAAGGCGGCCGGCCGCCAGAGCTATTAACCCCTCGGAAGGTATTCCAGGAGGAGGTTTAACCTCCACCTTCCACCTCCGGTCCGAAGTTTGGAAGTGGAGGAGGTGAAATTTGTAGGGTATGGAGGGTGGAGGTAGGAAGGAGGTGAAAATTTTTAGGTATGGAGGGTGGAGGTGGAAGGGGAGTGATAATTTTCAGGGTACGGAGGTGGGAGGTGGAAGGGTGATGAAAAATCACCTCCGGCAACCTCCGGCTGGTATATCAAAACAGAACGCCAAACATTTTGTTCAAAACTAACTCATCCAGTGATGAGTTAGAGTCTTTCGCCATCTGTTTTGCTGACCAAATTTGTATACTTTTCTCATCCCTTTCATTTTCGCGCCTCTCCGCTATCTCTCATCTATCTAAACGACAAATACTTTTTAGAAGCCATGGAAACCAATCTTACTCCAAACAATAACTTCGCAGTCGTGGCAGATGATGTTCTCGGTTAGGCGCACCATAGGGTGGACAATAGTTTTGAAGAGGTACGCCGTACTCGAATTCGGCAGAGCGAAGATCTCGAGAAGACGAGCTTCTAGGGCGCACCACACTCCAGAGATAGAAGTGATGACGAAGAATCATTTCAATTCTAAGTTTGTTTCTCTCTGATATTTGTGTTTGTTTACTTGAATAAATTGCAATATCCAATAATGTGATTTGAGTGCGAATGTTTAGAGGAGGTGAAATGGAGGTTTATAAACCTCCCTCCTGGGGTTGGAGGTGGAAAGGAAGTGAAAATTTTTTTGGGTATAGGTGGAGGTGGAAGGGAAGTGAAAATTTTTGGGCTTGGAGGTGGAGGAGGTGTAAGGGAAGTGAAAATTTTTGGGCTTGGAGGGTGGAGGTGGAAGGAGGAAAAAATTTTGGGGTGGAGGTTCGGAGGGGGAAGTGGAGGTTGGTTTTACGCGGTTAACAGCTCTGCCGGCCGCCTTATTAAAGGAAATACGGTAAGTGGGTGTTTTGGACCCATCTAGATTTTTTTTAATAATTCAGTTTTACACATTTTATATTTCGCTTCAAGGCAAGCAATATTTCATTCGAAAGCTTATTAACTGTGTGTTAATTTTTGGAAAAATTACCTTATCAGTTATAATTCACAGCAAGTAATTCTCATTGTTATTTCATTGATGGGAAGGTATAAATCAAAAACACTATGTGAATTATATCAGCTTTTCTTTTCGCTTCCGCAAACAGCCAGAATTGCTTTAGAACAGGGCTTCCAACTCAAATTTTAAAAAATCAAACAAATCTTAAAAAAAATCAGATTTTGGGACTAAAAATCAGATTATCAAGAACTCCTGGTGTCTAAAATCAACCTTTTTCTGATTAATCAACCCGAATGGCAGCCCTGCTTTAAAATCTTCAGTTTTGCACCTATCTTCAAATGCATTAAAAATTAAAATAAGTATACACAGATAGAAAGGGCACAAAAATTGATATATCAAGATAAATATCAAAAAAGCTGATTGTGTTGCAGTTTATTAAGAAAAAAAACACAAAGCTGTAAAAATCCTTGCCGTAGTTCTCGGGTTAAAAGCGTAATGATACGCGTAATTTTCAGGAAAAAGGAGTGGACAGCGGTCGGCATATCCACTGCAACAATACTCGCCATACAGTTATCAAAGGAGCCCGTTATCTGAAAGCAACTTTTTTTACCCCATGGAGCGGATAAGACTATAAAGAGCTATAAGGGGCCGAATTTGGAACTGAATTAAACTCAACTTTGTGGAATATTGTTTTTTTTAATTGCTCGAAGGAATGTTACTGCTGCTGCTCTGAATTGTGTATTCTTTTGTAAAAGTTGTTGTGTGTATGACTGATCAATAAACAAATATTTGTGTCGAACTGCTAATCACTCAACATGGTAACGGCTGATTGTGATATCGGCTGATTCTAGTGTACTTTTTCATGTTGAATCTGAATCTGCTTGCAAATTTTCAAGTTGCTGTGGAAATTTTCGGCTGTGTGAAATTTGCCGGAAACGAAATTCGCTAACAAGAAAGTTGGCAAATCGAAATTGGCGAAAAAAAAATTGCCAAATCGATGTTTGCCAAAAAAAATACCAAACATGGATTTATTTTGTAAAATTTTTGCTTAATGCTGAACTAGCTACTCAGTCCGTGGATATATATATATGTTGGGTTAACAAATAAAAAATTTTTAGGGTATAAGCAAACAGGCTCTATACGCATTCGCGCCCACCCCGAAAAAAATATGCCTTTGTCCCCCCTGTTGTTTTTGCTTTTTCTTTTGCAATTTTTGCCTTGGTCCCCCCTGTTGTTTTTTTTGCTTTTTTCGCTTTTTAATTTGAAAATTTTCAAGTCAAGCCACGCAAATATTTTATTGTCCATACTAATTTCAAATCACCAACTCAAACAAACACCATAGTGTTGAATTTTGTCCATGGCAAAGATATCTCGGAGAGTGATGGCAGCAGCAGAAATTAATCGTCCTTCTTCATTATAGTCCGACAGACACCTTTCATTAGCTGAGAAATACATTTAACAAGAGAAATTGCGAAAATCTATAATAACATGAAAAATTCCAATAAAAAACAACAGGGGGGACCAAGGCATATTTTTTTCGGGGTGGGCGCGAATGCGTATAGAGCCAGCAAACACTTCGTGCTTAAAGTAGTCCTAGAGGCTTGTTCTAAGCCACGATTTGCCACATCATTTCAAATATAATAGCAATTTGTTTTTTGAGATGGCTGACCTTTGATTTTTCAGGTCATCCAGTTGGTGGATATCCACGTGGTTATTGGTACTTACCCCAGATTTTCAGGTTTCGCTAAGAAAAACCGCAATTTTGGTCATATAAAACAGGATTTGTCACATGATAATACATATGATCGGATGGTTTGTTTTAAAATTTGACTAACTTTTAAATTTTCAGGTCCTCCAGGTGGATTTGGATATCCACCTGGCCAGGTGGTACCCACCCCGGGTTTTGGGTCGGTAAAATTGCAATTTCGGTACTGACAAACGGGATTCTCCACATGATTTCGCATAAGATAGCATGGTTTGTTTTTCATCAAAGCCTACTTTTAGTTTTTCAGGCCCTCCAGGTGGATATCCACCTGGCCAGGTGGTCCCCACCTCAGGTTTCGGGTAAGAAAAATCGCAATTTTGGTCTTGTCAAACAGTGTTGTCCACACAATTTTGCGCATTATAAAATGGTTTGTCTTTGATCAAGGCTAACTTTTTATTTTTTAGGTCATCTGGATACCTTCCTAGGTGGTACCTACCCCAGGTTTTGGGGCTCAAATTCCGATTCGGCAAATTTCGTTTTGCTGAATTTCGATTTGAGAATTTTCGTTTTGGAAAATTTGGTTTTAGCAGGTTTTGTTTTGGCAAAACATATTTCGTATCGCCAAGTTTCCCATAGCCAAATTTTCGAAAAAAATGCATTTGAGGAAATTAGCGCTTTTAATGTTTTTTCCAAAATTTTGGCAGGCCATGTCTCAGTCATGCTTGAACCTTCCGAAAATCTGTAAAGTGTAGAATAAGAAACAGAAAATACGCTTTATAGCAGTATGTAACGTGTGAAATATTAGCACAGAAAAAAGTTAGAATTTAAAAACTTTCCAAATGCTTTTTCAAAAGGGTTAACTTTAACCATTTGTGCTTTTTAGTTATCAAGCAGCATTAGTCTATTTAGCATGGTATATTGAATTTTCGGCGCTAGTATTGAATGCAGCCCACCCGACCCCCAAAATCAGACCTTCTAAAAATCGTTGTAACTACCCTTTGGAAGAACAAGCTTAGGCTTAGCTCTTAGGCTTAGGGGTAGGCCAGCGTATGGAAGTTGTGACTAATAAGTGTTTTACGCACTTTTTCTGGGGTCTATAACATATATTTGGGTGCTCTTTACTTAAGTTTTAGAAGGCCTAAGTTTTGGGATGGGGGGGGGGTTACTCTATACTAGGGTTGAATATAATATTTAAGTTTCACATTACTTTGATCAGTTTGCTCATGAAAAAGTCATAAAATCAGCAAAAAAATTTGCTAAAATTTGACTTTTTTTCTTGGTCTCCCAAGAAAGTGTGGTCCCGAAAATTGAAAATGTTCAAATTCCCGCCAAAACGAAATTTCGCATTTGATCATTATTTATTTGCTTATTTGTTTACTCATTCGTAACATTCTCGCTTTTACGCAAACAAAATGCGAAATTTCGTTTCAGCGGGAACTTGAACATTTTCAATTTTTTGGACTACAGGTGGACCAAGGCAAAAAAGTCAAATTTTTGCAATTTTTTGCCGATTTTATGACTTTTTCATGAGTAAACCGATTAAAATAATGTGGTCTTGAATACAGTCTTAAATATAGGAATTTTAAAATTCGGCCAAAAAAGTTGAAAATAACCGAACTTATTGAACAACCCAATACCAACTTTGCCACCATTAGCTGTGGTTATAGACGACCCCTAAGGGTCAACATTATCCAAAGTGCTAAAATATCAATTGTGTAAAGGAAACATGACAAATCTAATATTTTTTACCCCTCACACCTCAACTTTTTGATCTCCACAAGATAGTTTTAACAGATATTTTAGATGGCTAGGGGAAACTTGGCAAAAATAAAAATTGCCAAATACGAAAATTGCCGAAACGAAATTTGGCAAGACGAATATTGCCAAAACAAAAATCGCCAAATCACATTTCGCCAATACGAAATTTGCCACAATAAAATTAGCCAAACTTGGGTTTTATCTTACGCGGCCGCCGGCGGAGCGCTGCGGCCGCGCAAGATAAAACCCAAATTTGGCTAATTTTAGTAAGTTTCGCATTACGCTATACATTCCTCGATCTAAATAATAAAATACTAAATAATAATACTAAATAATAATCTGAAATAATAAAAGCTAAGAAATAAAAAAGCGAAATACCTTACTATCGTCTGCAAAATTCACACAGCAGCGATTAATTTTTTTGATTAGATCACGCTTCAAATTGCACCTCAACACTTGTGTATTCCGCCCAAGATACACATCGCAGGCTAAGAGGCTGACCTAGACAGGTCAGTCAAATACACAGACTCCAATGTGGACCCCGGAGATTATAAGACTTCACGTTGTGAACTTTGTTCACCATCCTTCCTTCCTCTGGATGGACCACTCGCTGCTACGAGAAAAGTTCAGGAAGGAAAAAGGCAAAATGGTGATGACAGAATCGAACCTGCAGCTTTCAGTTTTCTGGGCTAATGTGCTACCATATTGTTTTTGAATTTTGATTGATTAACGTGGTGAAACAATATTCCAATAACTTTTTCATCACAAGGCTACACCTGAACCACAAGCGAGTACCCAAAAAACTAGCCTATGACTATTGTCCACGAAAAAACAATGTCTGCTACCAACGGGATTTAAACCTACACGTACCGATCAAAGGAATAATGTTAAAAAAAGACGCGCATTCAAAAAGGGGACAAACGCCTTATGTAAGGCGTTTGTCCTCCCTCGTCCCGTTTGGTCTATGCAAAATTCAAAAATTCGTAATTTTTTAGCATTTTGAGCAATATGATTTCGTGGATTGTGGCAACCCCTCAAAGAAGCACCTATTATGAGGGGTGCCACTATATGGAGAGTCGACTGTACTTACAAGCTTCCACTCTTTATTTAACACACAACTCATATACACTCCGATATTTTCGATAAACAAATATTTGGTAGAGCTAATAGTTCTTTTTGCAACATATTCAGAAGAAGGAGTCTCAAACTGATTTGTGAAGTTCGACATCGATCACTCTGCCATCAACCACATGTGGACCAGCACGCAAAGCGTTAGACATCTAAAAATTGAGTAGTGGAATAAAGCAAGATAATGCATACCTCATTCACAGAAGAATATGTCACATAACCAAATCCTCTTGATTGCCCAGTCATCAGTCTTAACTTCACTTCAGACTTAATAACTGTCCCAAACTTGGAGAACGCCTCATAAAGCATTTTATCTTTAGTGCACCTCCAAGTTCTGCAAGCGCTGCTGAAAGCCAATCCAATGAATAATCGCAACTCAGCAACTCACGATATTATTTCAGAGTTTCATGCACCGTTTCTCGAAACCTGTAGCTGGTCCTTCCAAAGCATTCTTAAAAAAAATTCTTAGCGCAATCAAGAAACAAACTCGGCTGAATCTACTTTTTGACTTCCAGAAGATCGGAAAAAGCTGTGCAGTTTTCTTTTCACGACCTCTTGATGACAAAGCAGAGAAACCTGCTCCCAAGAGACAATAGACTTTAAAGAGCTAACAATGAAGTTTTTTTAATTGTAGGTGTACACGTCTCTTGCTCAGGTTGCCTATGACATTCTTGCTGTGCTCGCTACCAGCGCCGCAGTTGAAAGAATATTCAGCATAATGGCAATGTTGACTAGTGGTCGAAAAAGCAGAACAGGTTAAGTGCATCTAAAAAGTAAAACATTAATGTCCTACAATGAAGGCTTGATAGAAATTTGAAGCAACAGATTATGTTATAATAGGTTCAGCAATTACTTATGAAAAATGTACGTTTGAAAGTACAATAAAATTGATTATGAAATTGTTGACTCAGAAATGGAACTAATTCAAAAAAAATTACAAATACGACTCATTTTTCTTCGGCAGGCCGCCTTCCGCCGGCGGCCCGCCGGGTAAAATTTGCAATTATGGAGCGCCGGCGGCCGCGGAGGCGGCTGCGCTTTTTTTTTTCGGGGAACGCGCAAGTATGCTTAGGACTGTGAATAGCATATAAATAGAACAGTTATAGCATAAAACTTACAATAAACTAAAATAGAAATACTGCTAAACAACGTATTGAGCAAGACTAGGGAGACCCGAAGGCCAACCCCACACCCAAAAATTTAGCTGTCTGCCAACCCCATGCGGAGATGCAGCACAGTTTAACCTGGAGGGAAGTGCAATGTCCAAGTCTAACCATGGAGGTTCTGCCTCATTGATTACAGAACATTCTCAGCAAGGTAAGTTGATGAATGAGGAAATTTCAGAAATATGAACTAGCGACCACTCAATATGGTGCTGGGTTTGCTTAGATGCATTAGGTTTAGGGATCTTTCGTCTCTTTATGAAAAATTTGGCAATTTTAATAAAGCAAGTGTTTCACACTGCTGCTTAGAGCCGAAAGTTGCATGTACACATGCTCGAAAACAGCAAAAAAATGACAGAGACTAAAGCAACTTATTTAAAACCGACCAACCAAATAGTATATTACTGATCCAAAATTAAAATTTTCGGGAAAATGTTTTATGCGTTTGGGCACAGGTTAATATCAGATCTCCGATCTCGTCGGAGGTTCGGGTACGCCGATCACCATACAAATCTCATACACAAATTAGAATTTTTGCCCAAAAAAATTTGCCTTAGTTTCTCCTGTTTTTTAAATCTCTAAAAAGCAACATGAGGAAACACTAGAGTTGCTGAAATGAACGGTCATTTAATAATCCGGTCAAATGACCGGTCATTGGATGTTCGGGTACCCGCTGGTGGCTTGCTTGTGGCTGACATCTCTACTGAAAGTGAACAGTAATAGTGACTGACGGAACATTAAATGACATGAACTGCTTTGAATCAAAACTCAATGTGCAACAATATTTCGTTGGAAGATCATAAAATCAAATTATCATTTGACCGAAATTCCCTTGACGGTCAAATGTTAATAAATGACCGGTCATTTCACCGGTCAAATGACCATTCAGCAACCCTAGGAAACACTTACAGATAAATCCTCATTCACATCCTTTTTACTTGTAGAAATTTAGAGCAGCGCAAATTCGAATAGCCCAGAAAAACTATTACACCTAATGGGCCGTTCCAAAAGGATTGGTAATCGGTTGCGAAAAAGCTAGCTTTTACCAAAAAATAGCTTTCGTAATTTTTTTTTAAATTCAGTGAGTAAAAACTGCATTTTTATTTGGGTTGATTTTATACCTTATTTCAATCCCAAACCACCAAATTTGTTTGTAAATTTACTGTAGGTAGAAAGGGTGGTATTTGTGTGTCTTTTGCTCTTCTCTCCAAAGCTGTGTCTTTCCAATCAACAAGGCAGGAAATAAGAAGGAGAAGAATTTTAATCCATTCTTCTTGGTAATGCAATTTATTTTGCTGCGGGTGATGGAATACTACCCCTTTACTACAATAAAATAGCAACAGGTGCCAATAATTTTTCATTGTACTCCTCAATAAATTAGGAATATTTTTATATATTGTCCAGATCATATCGGTTGTGCTCAAAATGGCAACATCTGTGTACAATTGCTTCATTTTAAGCATATTCTCCTCTTGTTTTTCTTTGTTTTCTAGATATAATTTTGTTCTAAATCTGTATTACCGTATTACCTCTAATAGCTCCCCCTGCTCTAATAACCCCACCCACCTAACTTTGAGGACCTATATCTCAGCCCAGAGTGAATTTTTTGCAAAGCTGTTTTACGCGTTTTCTTAACTCCCGCGAGCTCTACCGATCTGCACTTTTCAGATTTTAGTTGAGCACCCAAAAATCTCGAGATCGAATTCCAAATTTTCCGATTTTCGGGCTTCCAAAAAATAACTCCCCCAGGGGAGCTATTAGAGGAAATAAGGTATATAACTATTTCACAGTTGACCATCTTGACTGTAAATTAAGTCATAGTTAAGGACCCGTTTATTTGAGGACAACAATTAAATTTGCCTTGTTTTGGCTGAAAAGTGCCTTATTATGGTTGAAAAGTGCCTTGTTTTTGCTAAAAAAAGTGCCTTGTTTTGGTTGAAAAGTGCCTTGTTTTGGCTGAAAACTGCCTTGTTTTTGCTAAAAAAGTGCCTTATTTTGGTTGAAAAGTGCTTTGATTTTTCATTCTTTTATCTTTCTGGGGAATCCACGTACCAAATCAATTTTCGGTTACTCATAGGAATTCGGACCAGTAAACTTCAAATGTGTTTAAATTTATATGAAATAAAATTCCATGCCATGTAAACCCCCCACGTCCACACCCCCCTCCCCTTAAACTAGGTTACAGTTAACCATCTTCATAGTTGAATGCTTTACAGATATTATACCCTAACAGTTAACCTAGCAGATCCCCGTAAAACCTCAATAAAACCATAATAATCCTCCCCTCATACTCACCTATATCTCACCTCTAGCAAATATTTTGCAACGCTGTTTTTTGCGTTTTCTTAACTACCACTAGCTCTAGCAATTCCGCTTTTCAGATTTGTTTGAGCACCCAAAATTGTTAAAATCGGTTCGATTAAACTCGAAAACTCTTTTTTGTATTAACGCCTTTCGCATCTAACAGGTCTTCCTCATATCCTCATTTTCTCTTCTCTGAGTTGCTTTTCTGATAGAAATTGGTTTAATGGCTACTGTTCTGTGTGCAGCCTGTTTTTCTTCTTTATCCTCAGATGTTATTACTATTTTCAATCCTCTTTGGAATGCATGCACCGTAAAAATTATGGTTTTCAGACTCCTTTCATATTTTGTCCTCCCAAACTAAAAGTCTCCAAACTAATTGGTTTGTAGTGCATCGACCATGTGAAGTATGCTATTGGATTTGATCTCAGATGGACAAGTGATTGTAGGGTTAACTATATTCCAGTCTGCGCTTCTATTCTGCACATTTCATTCGAGGTTTGTTTTTTCGGCGAGCTAGTTGGACAAAATGAAGTAGCAAAACTGAAATAATTTCTGATCAAAAGGGCTGAAGTAGTTTATTAGTAATTTAATCAAAAAATAAAAAATTTACACTTAGATACTTTTTTTAAATAGTCCTGGAAACATGGAGACAGTAAACACTGAATCAAGCAATGAAAATATAGTCAAGCTTAAAATGTATGTGAATTAGCCCCTAGCGCCGTTTCAAACCATCAAAGGTGCATTTAAGAATTTTACGGGTCCTCAGCCAATACAATTTTTAAAAATTTTTGAAACTATTTCCAAAGTTAGCAGCTAACACAGCTACACAGTTAACAAACCTCTACAGCCAAAGTTTTTACAGGGTGACGCAATTTTTCGTCGTTTTTTTGTTATTGGTTATAACTTCGAATAAAAAAATCATTTTTTGCAATCTTTTTTTTAAAGGGTATGCTCACCTGTTCAAATTTTGAACAGAAAACATTTTTTTTAGCATTTTTTGCCTTGGTCCCCCCTGTGGTTATTTTTCAACCACTAAAATTAAATTTACTGGAAACAGCAAGTCCGGAATTCTGGCACCGGATCCGTGATCAGCGTACTCGATTTGCTTACAAAACTACTCTTAAAATTTTAAATTGACTGTAAAATTTTAAATTCCGTTCAAGACAATAAACATTTCAAAAAGGTAATACGTTGTAATTAAATGTTCATTGTCTTGAATTGACAGTCAATTTAAAATTTTAAAGTAGTTTTGTAACAAATCAAGTACGCTGATGACGGTTGTTCTAGTTAATTTAATTTAGTGGGAAAGAACTTGGGTTATCAAGGCAAAAAAATGCAAATTTTTTTTTTGACGATTTTCTTTATTCTGATGGCAGTAAACATCAATTTATAAACAGAATATTATTAGTCATAAATCAGATTTAAAAAATTGCACCAAAAACAGTCATACGAACGTTCCTGGAACTTATGTTAATACCCAATAGCTCCAACGAAAAATATAACAAAAATATTTTGCAAAATATTTTATTCCATTACAAAAATTTTTCTTTTCTGCAATTCATTTATTTTTATTTTATTTCAGGTTAATCCACTCTCTACTTCCATTATTGTCTTACCTGATATCGATTCTAGTCCTTTTCAACAGTTCTCCTTGCTCCGCTCCACCATTAACCACCTCCGTTCATTTGCCAGCATATTCTGTTATGGCCACTTTTCACAGCTTTCTTCCCAATTCCAGTCCTATCTACCACCTTTCCAGACATTTGAGGTCCAGGAATAGACATCACTCCCGTTCCACACCCAGCTACAACTATTTCTCAAAATACTCGACCAAAATGAGGCGACTAAGACCACTGCCTACTGCTCCTACCAGTTTTTTTAGTGAAAAAGACAACAAATCTGCCCTGGTTCCATTACCTTTGCTGGATGGCAAAATGGCTGGCTTAGAGAATTTTTCGAATTTTTACCAGGCTATGGGAAGGAAAAAATCAGCTGTAGAGGAGATTCCTGAGCAGACCCTTGACTCAGCCATCCAAGCAACTACAACTGTTTGGCAATTGTACAATCATTGTAGTGCAGGATTTGTGCAGACGTTTATGGGAGTAACCAATGCCAATGGACGGGTGGAGGATGTTTGTTTGAGTGAGATTTTGGTGTAATTTTTTACTTTTGGTCGTGATTCACACACCTACAAGGGTACAGTTTGAACTGTCCTCTTGAAACCCTAGATATTTTTAGACGCTCTCAGCATTTTTCCATGTTTTTCAATGTGCCGAGCACAAAAAACGAACATATAGCTAACCCTGGATTCAACTCCAAAGTTTTTTCAGGCGCTTTGGTCCCCCAAGCTGTTTTTTCAAAATGTAAAATCGTTAAAAAACTGGTTGGGAGACCAAGGCAATGACATTTTTTCAAAAACGTTGTTAATACTTAAATATGCAAAATAAAGTGTCATCCAGCGGTTCCAAGCGGTAGAAAGCGGTAGCATATACCATTCGACATAGCAAGAAAAAATATGGGAAGGAAAAAATCAGCGGTAGAAGAGATTCCTGAGCAGACCCTTGACTCAGCCATCCAAGCAACTACAACTGTTTGGCAATTATACAATCATTGTAGTGCAGGATTTGTGCAGACGTTTATGGGAATAACCAATGCCAACGGACGGGTGGATTTTTTACTTTTGGTCGTGGTCAAGAAAAAAAATGTACGAAAATGTACTTTTGGTCAAGAAAAAAATGTACGAAAAAGTGTTTTAAAGCAAAGTAAAAAGAGGACTATGGAGTGTTAAGCAAACGTCTCAAAAAAATTACAGAAACTGAAACTTGAGTTTTGCTAGCGAAACTTCAAACTCCGACACCAGATTCGTGTTAAGCAGGGGTGGTACGGAAGACAAAAAAAGTCGGAACAAAAATCGGAACCGGAAGAAAAAAATTTTCAAAATCGGAAGTCGGAAATCGGAAGAAATTCAAAAAATTTCTGAAAAAAAATTTTTTAAATTTGGTTATTTATTTTCTTCCGAAATTTGACCTATTTTTTCGGAAATCGGAAGTCGGAAATCGGAAGGAAAAATGTGCCGGAAATCGGAATTCCGTCCCACCCCTGGTGTTCAGCATGGCCGATTTACGTAAAAAATTGCTCTTATAATCAAAAACTCAATGTGAAATTTCGAATTCCTGTCGAGACAAAAAATTTAAACTTTGAAATAAATACGAATTTAAATATTTTTTGACTCGTAACACTCATAGTCCTCTTTTTACTTTGCTTTAAAACACTTTTTCGTATATTTTTCTTGCTATGTCGAATGGTATATACTTTTCTACCGCTTGGAACCGCTGAATGATACTTTATTTTGCATACTTAAGTATTAACAACGTTTTTGAAAAAATGTCATAGTTGACATTTCTTTAGACCAAAACTCTAAAATTTTGTTATAGCAAGAACCTCACGAATAGAGACAGAAAAACGGCACCCAACGGGATACCGGGACGGGATTTTGTGTCAAATTTTGATCCAACGGGACGGGATCCCAGCCGGGATCCCGTCCCGTTTCTGTCTCTACTCACGATATCCTGCGTCCAACGAAGAAAAAGTTCCGTTTGACCGTCCGAGTATTTTTATAGGCGTAGCTATACGCCTGTTTTTTGTAAAACCTAGAAAAATTTTAAACGCAGCTAAAAAGGAGGAGTTGGGCAGCGGTTATAGGGACAATTCAAACGGTTCCCTTGTTACTTCTACTTTTTTATTTCGAGTAAATCCAGTAAAGACCAGCTGGCGCAGCCTCTTACCAATTTACCTGTTATACAATTACCGTATTTCCTCTAATGGGGGAGGGTTGCTTATTTTGCGATCGACCTCTAAAGGCGGTTACCAGAGTCATTTAGATATTTTTGGAATATTAACCGAAATCCAAAATGTGGATTCAGTATAGCTAGCGGTAGTTAACGGACCATGGTTTTTGTGCGCAGCGGCATGTGCAAAATTTGAATTGGCTGGGGACAGTTCTCTTTCGTCTAGCACTGTACTCTTTTGAGTTGTTTCGAACGGAATAACATGTCTCTGCGTGCAAAAACCATGGTCCTTAACAAAATGCACAAAACAACAGCTCTAAAAACAGCATGGCGAGATCTGCGTCATTTGCGGACGTAAGTTTCGCATAAAGGACCTTCATTTGTTGCAGAAGGGTATTTGCGGACATAACATTTGCGGAGACGACTGTTGCATACCGTCATTCGCGACAGGACATTTGCAGAACGACTTATGCGGAACGACATTTTGTAAGCGACGTTAGACGAAGCACATTTACAGACCGACATTTGTGGCAGGAAATTTTAGCGATTCAGACATTCTTTATGAACGGTTTTGCACAGAAAGACGAATCTGTCGAATGTTTAAAATGCCAAAAAGGAAGATTTTACAAGTTCTTCAAAATGTGCCGAAAAATGGCACTTAATCGAAAATAAACTACCCCTGACAGATCTGGTCGCACCGCAAAAGTTTTTTTCGCAAATGTCGTTTCCGCAAGTGTCGGTGTGTAAATGTCCTGCTGCCAATGTCGTTCCGCAAATGTCGTTTCCGCAAGTGTCGGTGTGTAAATGTCCTGCTGCCAATGTCGTTCCGCAAATGTCGCACCGCAAGTGTCGGTGTGTAAATGTCCTGCCGCCAATGTCGTTCCGCAAATGTCGTTTCCGCAAGTGTCGGTGTGTAAATGTCCTGCTGCCAATGTCGTTCCGCAAATGTCGTTTCCGCAAGTGTCGGTGTGTAAATGTCCTGCTGCCAATGTCGTTCCGCAAATGTCGTTTCCGCAAGTGTCGGTGTGTAAATGTCCTGCTGCCAATGTCGTTCCGCAAATGTCGTTTCCGCAAGTGTCGGTGTGTAAATGTCCTGCTGCCGTCGCCGCAAATGTCGTTTCCGCAAGTGTCAAATGTCCTCGCAATGTCGTTCCGCAATGTCGTCCGCAAGTGTCGGTGTGTAAATGTCCTGCCGCCAATGTCGTTCCGCAAATGTCGTTTCCGCAAGTGTCGGTGTGTAAATGTCCTGCCGCCAATGTCGTTCCGCAAATGTCGTTTCCGCAAGTGTCGGTGTGTAAATGTCCTGCCGCCAATGTCGTTCCGCAAATGTCGTTTCCGCAAGTGTCGGTGTGTAAATGTCCTGCCGCCAATGTCGTTCCGCAAATGTCGTTTCCGCAAGTGTCGGTGTGTAAATGTCCTGCTGCCAATGTCGTTCCGCAAATGTCGCACCGCAAGTGTCGGTGTGTAAATGTCCTGCCAATGTCGTTCCGCAAATGTCGCACCGCAAGTGTCGGTGTGTAAATGTCCCTGCCAATGTCGCACCGCAAATGTCGCACCGCAAGTGTCGGTGTGTAAATGTCCTGCTGCCAATGTCGCACCGCAAATGTCGCACCGCAAGTGTCGGTCTGTAAATGTCCTGCTGCCAATGTCGTTCCGCAAATGTCGCACCGCAAGTGTCGGTCTGTAAATGTCCTGCCGCCAATGTCGCACCGCAAATGTCGCACCTCAAATGCTGCTACGCAATAGTCATCCGCTTATTTCTCTCCGCCTAGCTCGATCCTCAAATGTCAATCTGCAAATGTCATTCCGTAAAAGTCTTGCCGCAAATGTAAGTCCGCAAAAGTTATATCCGCAGAAATGAGTCCGCAATAGTTGTATCCGCAAATGTTTATCTGCAGATGTCGCCATGCTCTTAAAACATCCTGCTCAGAGATACAAAACTTCAAAGTCAAAGGGAGGCGCTTATCAGAGAGGGAGGCAATTAGAGAAAAACGGTCTTTTAGATCGTGACCAGGAAATTAAAGTAGCTGCAAAACATAGGTTCGAACCTGCAATGAGTTTTAATATCTGGCAGTTGACTGTAGTAAAGCGGCATAAAAAACTCGTCCTTTTCAGCACTTCACCCTTATTGACATCTAGAATTTCAGTCAACTTTTTGGTGCACTCATTGCCAGATGGTTTAATAATGTTAGAGCAGGCTAAGCTCCACACTTTCTTGTGCTTTAATAGACGGCGGCGGCTGGCTGTTAGGAAGGTAGAGTCTTTGCATTTAATTTGGCTAAAATGTAGTCGTATCTTTCTTCTTACGAAAGAACATGAGTTCTCTAAACCTTAAAACTCTACTTGAACCCAGCAAATGAATGAGAAACGCTATGGACATCTAACTCGATTTTTACTACTCATAAACCTACCTTACCAAAAATTTCTCCACCCATCAATTAACCTCATTACTTATTTTGAAATATTCCATTGATTCAAATCACCAACCATCTTGACCGCCTAATAATATATTGAGTTATCAAGAAAATTTTGCGCGAACAAGAATTTGTCGTTTATCGTAGTTTCCGTAATTTTTTTTCGGTCGTCTACTTAATCTAGGCTAGCATTGAATATCTGCGTGGTTCGACACTTTGGTGGGTTCAAGTTTTGTATTCATAAGAGATAAGAAAAACTTTTTAGTAGGTTACAGAATAAAATTCTGCAATAAATGAAATGGAATAAAATTGTTTGATGTGTTTCAAAATCTATATTTTTAATTTATAATAATTAATTCAGAATTTTTTAATGGTTTTCAAAATTTTAATTAACTAGAAAAAGATATAAATTTTGAAACCCATCAAACAATTTTGTTGCATTTATTGATTGCAAATTTTTATTCTGCAACCTACTAAAAAAATTTGCTTAGTTTTCTATAAATAAAAAATCTTGACACTTATTGGTGTCCAAACACACAGTCAAATTAACTGTAAAATTTCTCGTGTAACATACTAGAAATTTTACAGTTAATTGGTCGCTGCAAATCCTGACTCAGGATGAACACGTGCTCATCTTGAGTCAGGATGAGCAGTTTTCGTCAACGCTGCGAAATAGTGCCTACCAGACAAAAATTTTCAAAGAAAAGACCGAGATAGAAAAATTTAAAAATATTAACATAGCTTAATTGTTTTATGGGTTTCAAATATCTTCTGATTTTTAATTCTGGAACTTATCAAAGATTTTCAGATTGATTATTATAAAATAAAATTATTTTAAAACCCATCAAAATGTAAGATTACAAGGTTTTTGATAAATTCATGGTCTCGCTGGAAGTGCATTTCTACGACGTATAATAATTATTAGGAAAACTAGCATCGTCTAAACTGCTTTATATGGGACCTACTAACCTGCACCTTAGAGGCTATTCCGAGGAATATGCTGAAGTATAACACACTTATTCCCCCTCTTTTTACATACAGCAGCCATGTGAACTGGTGGATGTGTAACTATATTTATGATCGTTTTTCATCATTTTTGGTCATTTTATGGTAAAAAAAAATAATTTTTCTAAAATAATAGTCTGCGTGAAAATAACATGTTTTTTAGACTAATTAGGACCTAATAAGTTCAAAAAAGTGGCCAAAAGTCGATTTTGAGGAGGTCTCATATAAGGCATTCCGGCCCTAGCACTCAGTCCTTCAGTGATACATATTTTATATGTATAAATCGGTATCTCGCAGAGTTCGAAGTAAAAAAAAATCAATTAAATATCTTTAATATTTTAGTTGAAGCACAATGAAGTAAAATGCCAATTTCGAGAGCACATGACTAAATCCGGCTACACTCTACTGGAATCTGCTCGGACACCAGGTCTATATTTGGGCTTTAACCGCAAAGGCAGGTTTCAAGACCCTTCTCAGTTCAACAACACTAAACTGCACAGATGCTTTTATTACAGTAAATTGGAGGTAAATGCGACCATTTTGGGTCTACAACCACTCAATTGCAGAACACCCAATAAAAATGGCAATGAAAAGATTAGCAGGTTGCACAGTTCCCACGAAACGCACAGCAAAGAGCAAAAATTGATGTATGAAGTAGCTCGAAATACTATTTTAAACAGGGTTGAAGTTTGACTTTCTTTGTATTTATGTAGTTGTTGTTGAAAATTTTTTAAGCTGAGAAAAAAAACACTCTGAAAATGTGGTCGTACAGTTAATGGGAAGTAATCAACCGGAGACTAAAGTCAACTGTGGAACAGTTAAGTGTAAGCTTAGGTCTATTATTTCCTTCCCCTCCTTATACACGATTTTTTGAAAAATTCGCTGCTTTTGAAATGGCCATTTTTTTCATGTGGCTTTTCATAAAATTCCGTTTCCCCAGTCGATTTTTCTCGCCGACAATACTTTTTGGTGAAAAAAAAAAAAAATACGATTTGGTTGGTTTGGGCCTTGCCCGTCCAGAGGCCATACACAGACCAGAACGCGAACCATGTGTGGCGTGTGGGATGTCTGGCTGTGTTGGTATTCCGTTTTGAAATACTTAACGTATCCGCTCTACTTATCAACGTCCTAGAAAATTTCGACAAAATAGACAAAAACGTTGATTTTCACCGCCGAAATTGCTATAAGGCAGGAGGTAATTAGATATTTAGGGCAGATATTCAGAGAGAGTCGCTTAAAATTAGAATAGATACGGTAGTATTGGGTTTAGAAGTGAGCAAAAAAGTGTATTGGAGTATTGCAGGGCTCCCAAGTTGGCTGATTTATCAGCCATTCGCTGATTTTGGGCCTTCGATGCTGATTATTACTTTTTTGGCTGATTTGCTGATTTTGGCTGATTTCGGCTAATTTTGGCTGATTTTGGCTGATTTTGACTAATTCTATGAAGAATTGATAAAACAATTAATAATTTTCGGGTATAATTGTTAAATTCTCGCCCTTTCTATTAAAAAGTTTACGCTACATATTCATTTCATTTGTGCTCTGACGATGATCAATGATTGACGGTCAAGCGTTGCAGTTTCCCATTGTAATTACAACAGGAAATGACAACAGGAATTCGCTCAAGCCAGAAACAGTGAAGTGTCTCCTCCAGGTGAACGTTAATTTCGATAAAACTTGCGTGGAAATGTACAAATGTCTTCTCTCTGATAGAAAAATTGTTAAATGATGTTCGCGGTTGGGAGAAATATGGAATATAGTGTTGTATATTGGAATTTAGTGTTATTTCGTTGTTTTTTATCCGGAATAAAGTAATTTTTGTAACAATTTATGTGTGGCTGATTTTTGGCTGATTTTCGGTAATTTTTGGCTGATTTTTGACCCCAAATGCTGATTTTCGGTAAGTTTTGGCTGATTTTAGAGTCATCCTACTTGGGAGCCCTGGAGTATTGTGTTGAGAAAAGTGCGCGACTCTACTCAAAATTTTAGTGACATTACACTACATTTTCCTAACCCATCATTTTTTATTTTTCTTAAATTACTAAACCCATGCATTTATTATTTTCTGCGCATTGGGGTTGAACTTCAGGTCTCGAGCAACTTCAGTACAGCACATGATTTGTGTTGTTCCGGCGCCGACCTCTTTTCAAAAAAGTCCCCAGCGCCGGCGCCTTCCGTCTGAAAGAAATTGCCCCAGCGACGGCGCCAGCGCCGGCGCCGGGATGAAAATTTGGGTTTCGCTGTATATTTAAAAAATTGTATTTTTATTGACAGGTATATTGACAAGTATAATGTTTCATAATTTTTACAGAAAATTCAAAGGTACATTAGATGTTTATAAATTTTTGATTAAAATTAAGCAAACATTTCAATTTTATCAGATTCGGGCCGGAATTGGATTTATGACCACTAGTATTAAATGTAAGCTGTGAGAATAATCTTTTTCAACTGATTCTGAAGTGGCTGGCATTGGTAAAACCACAAAAGCTAGCTTTGAAAGCTTTGCAAACTTTTGAATTAATTATTAATACAAAATAATTCAATTTTTTGCTTCTTACGCTTCTTTCGGCCCAAAAATCTAACCCAGACTCCCCACTTTTTTTTTCGATACAACATCAAAATAAGAGTTAATTTCTGCAGATAAAGTAGAAAATGTTTCGGAAGTCGATTGGGGATTTTCAATTTCTACTGTGCCAAATCAATGTAAATCAATTTTTACTATTAATATGATTTGATGCCTTGGTTAAATTTAATAATATAGTAAACTAGAAGATCGAGCAAATGTATAACATAAAAAAATTGAAAGAAAATGCAGCATTAAAATACAAATACTTCAACTTAAATTAAGAAAAAGTGGGTTTTTAATATTGGACAGTAAAATTTCGGAAACAGCGCCGGAGCCATAGTTGCTTAAAAAACAGCGCCGGGGTCAGCGCCGGGTCAAAAAATTTTAGCGCCGGCGCCAGCGACGGCGCCGAGCAAAATTTTTCATTGGCCCGAGCGCCGGCGCCGAGCGCCGGGTCGGCGCTGTTTTTGGCCGGCGCCGGAACAACACTGCACATGATGGGTTTTAAAGTGGGTGGGAAAAAAATTTTGGTCAGATAAAATTTGATTATTTTAATATTTATTTAACTGAAAAATAAGAATGGGTTTCGTTGTGGAAAAATATATTAGAACAATTGGAATGAATATGTTGGATGGGCATTTAAAATAAAATGCTGGAGACACTAAATCCAATTTTGGAAACACATCAAACATTTTTATTCCAATTGGTCTTCATGAAACCCATTTTTTATTTCTCCAGCGAATGGAAAGACGGCTCAAATTTTATCTATCAGATAAACTGGATCGATAAATTCTTCGATTCCAATGCATTTATCTGTTCTGTGCACTACTATGGTACCTCTGAAATCAGCTGGAGGTGCCGTTGCATCAGGGTGCCTTTTTATACTTAAGTTCGACTGCAGCTGTTTAACTCTCTTGAAATTGTCATAGAATGGGCTATAGGAAATTTTTCGAAAACTAAAGTTAGTAAAAATATTAAACTTGTTTTTAGCGAATTTGGGCACTATTAATGTACACATTTCCTAACCCATCATTTTTTATTTTTCTTAAATTACTAAACCCATGCCATTTATTGCATGCAGTTATGTTTGCGTTCTATGCATCTATAATTTTCTGCGCATTGGGGTTGAAGGTTCAGGTCTCGAGCAACTTCAGTACAGCACATCATGGGTTTTAAAGTAATTCTTCCATTAAGATCAACGTGATGAACGCTTTTTGATGGGTTTCATCTGTTCTGTTCTGTGCACTACTATCTGTTCTGTGCACTACTATGGTACCTCTAAAATCAGCTGGAGGTGCCGTTGCATCAGGGTGCCTTTTTATACTTAAGTTCGACTGTAGCTGTTTAACTCTTTTGAAATTGTCATAGAATGGGCTATAGAAAATTTTTCGAAAACTAAAGTTAGTAAAAATATTAAACTTCTTATAAGCGAATTCGGGCACTATTAATGTTTAGGAGCTTAGCCGCGCAAATTTTTTTTATTTATTTTTCTCTCTATAAACGTTGTTTCTAGCGGTAATTTCATGTTCGAATACGGCGCTATTTTTTTCCGAAATTTGCTTCTTATTTCAGTAATTAAAGAAAACGTACTAAGTATTTTCGTATTTCTCATGCCAATTGAATTCGTTTATATGCTGTTAGCCCCACTTTCCGTAAATCATTTGAGTGTGTGTGTTTGGTCCATTCTTTGATTGGTGAAATCGATGTTGCGGCTTTTCCGTCCAAAAACCGATAATTTTTCGGTTTTCGGCTCGGCCGGCCGAAAATTTCGGACGGCAGACAACCCTATTTTCTCGTCACATAAAATTCAAACCGAAATAAAAGTAAATTTTCAAAAAAGTACGCCAATTTTGAAATTAGCGCATAATTGACTATAAACAACGTTTATGGAGAAAAAAAATACTGTTGATAGTTGATGAGCTCAAACAAATGGTCAGACTATACGATTTCTCACTTTTACATGCCACTAAAAGGCTCAGCAAACCAGGTTAGAGAAAAAATATATGAAAAGACAGGATTATATAAAGATGATCTTTGCGGCAACACCACTTGACAACAGCAATAATCCAGGCTAAGCCTGTTAGTCAACCAGTTTTACCGACAGCAAACTGTATGCAATATTGGTTGGTTGAGATGAAATAGGGTTGTCGGGGGTAGTGTTACTGACGACTAGTTGCTGGGTTCGTGAGCACTTTTTCAAAAGGTTGTAAAATATTTATTTTTAGCGTTTTAGACATTCCGTTTAAACAGTTTTGTAGATTTTTCCTTTCTGTGCAGAACTGCTCAAACGGAATGTCTAAAATGCTAAAAATAAAGATATTACAACCTCTTGAAAAAGTGCTCACAAACCCAGCAACTAGTCGTCGGTTCGAAATTAGACCACCCCAGACGACCCCAAAGAGTTTGAAAAAAGTTGCTGGAACTCGCTGCTGTTTTAAAACCTTGCTTACTGTCGTTTTCAAAACAACAAAGGGGACAAAAGCAATTTTTCCAAAAAAAAAAATCACTTTTCGCCGTCGCCATTTGAAAAAAAACCGGAAACGTTGACGCACCATTAATTTTACTAGTGAATTACAAGCAAAAATACTTTTATCGGTAAATTTCACAACTACTACAACTCAATATCCATAAGACCATGCTGACCAGAAAATGCTCTTTTAAATTTGTATGCGCTTGATTAGAATTTTAAATCAACTTACCTGAAAACTTTAATTGATCTTTAAATTTTTGTGAATGCTCAATCTCTTCACCAAAAATCATAAAACAGTGGATTGAATAAAATAAAAAATTTGATTTTATAAAAATTTAAAATATCTAGCCAAATCTACGGTAGCGAAGAATTTATATTGTATAGTCATTCACCTTCTTCGTCTCTTAAATCGACAAAGTGGTTCGCTTTGTCGGTTTCCTCTTCTTCAGCCTCTTCTTCGACAATGTCCAGGCGGTGACCAGAAATAACTCTTTCTATTTGGGCTACTTTGTGTGAGAATGCCATTTCAAAACCACCTACAAATAATACAATTTTTGAAAGAAAAACACTCACATGTAAACTGTTTAAAGGAGAGTACATCTGCTGTCCGTATCTGGTCCCGCATGGAAATGTTCAAAATTCAAATTAAAACAAAGTTGAATAATGTGAAAATAAGGCTAAGTTCAACCCTGTACCCACCACTCGATTCACACCTGGCCCCACCGCTCGATTCAACCTTGGCCCCACCAAGTCCAGCGAGGCAGCAGATCTGTCGCGGCGAAGAGCCATCTGAAAAAGACACAAAACTAAGAAATTGCGAATATTGCGAACAATGAAACAAAGGACCAACAGATACTTTGCTGAATTGCCTGGTAAATATTTTCTCGTATGGTTTTCAGAAGAGCGAAATGGCGAAAGCTTGTTGGGGCCTGGGTTGAATAGACTGCTGGTGCTCGAAAATAATATGTGTAAGAATAGTCGTTACAACAAATAGCCAAGGTTGTCAGGCGTCGTCTCTTTTCCCGCCGACAACTAATTGCTGGGTTTGACTGCACTTTTTCAAGGTGTAAAATCTTTCTTTTAACGTTTCATACATTCTTTTTGAACAGTTTTGCAGATATTGTCCTCCTCAAAACTGTTCAAAAAGAATGTTTGAAACGCTAAAAATCAAGTTTAACAACTTTTTCAAAAAGTGTTGTCAAACCCAGCATCAGTCGTTGGCGGGAAAATAGACTCCTGACAACCGTGCCTGCTGGTTGCAACCACTTTGGCCGTCCACATTATTTTTTTGCGAATTTTGCAATGACTGAGTCAAACTTTCTGAGCTGTGGCTAAAATTATTAGAGACGATGACGGGACTGGATCCAGTCGGGATGTTGATCCAAAGTCCCGTCCGACCATTTCCCGAAATTCCGATCCCGATCCTGAAAATTGTCAAATCCCGACACGATTTTTCATAGCATTTGGCAGATAGAAGCAACGAAAGCAAATTCTATGGATAAGTTCGTGAAGGTCTTGCCCAAAGATGTTCTTTATATAAGTTGCTTGTTGTGCTTTTGTATCTTTTTTCAGGAAAACTCTCGTCGTTGGACAAGAAGGTCGTGCATCTCGTCGCCTGTGCCAACCTACCGTCTCTTATCGTGGATCAGCCTACCTTCAAGCCTATTCTTGCGCTGTCTGATCGTAGAGTCTTAAAGGTATTTCAATAGTGATTTGAATGTTGTACTACAGTTTACTTTTCAGCGTTAGCATTGTTCCGACTGGGTGCTTTCAAGAATCTACAAAATGGTGAGGAAAAAGGTTAAGGAGCTCATCGATCCGTGTCAATCGCTTTCATTCACTTCTGACATCTGGACGGGTCCGACAGAATCTTTCACCAGGTTTCCTTCATTGCGCTTATTTTTTCATTTACCTGACTTTCTTCTGCACCCTTACTGTCCATGGCATCAACAAAGAGTGGGATCGAGTCAAGCATGTGTTATGCGTCCAGCCCTTTTCAGGTAGTCACAATTTCAAGACGATTGGCGATGTGGTCAATAAGATCTTAAACAAGTGGGAGATTCCGATGGAGAAATGCCACGTCTTTCTGAGGGAGCAGGGCGGTAATATGATCAAGGTAGCTCTTGCGCTCACAAATTGAATCTGGTGGTCAAGCTTGCGTGCCGATTCCTCTCTGCTCCAGCCACCAGCCAGCCGAGTGAGCAAGTGTTTTCCGTCGCAGGTGACGTCTACGACTACCGGAGGAGTAATTTGATGCCGCAAAAGGCCGAGATGTTGATCTTTCTGAACAAGGCTTTACCATTGATCAATTATACTTGTTGAATGTTGCTTATAGAGTGATGCTTATTGTTGTAGAAAAGCGTGAATAAATGATTTTTTAAACGGCTGCGTGTGTGTGGGGTAAGGGAAGGTTGTTAAAGGTTACTGAATGCAGAAATAATGCGACTAGTGGTAATTTTCTACTTAGTCCCACTTAATCCCGAAATTTTATCGGGATCCCGACGGGATCCCGTTTTTTTTGGCAGAATCCCGATCCTGAAATTTTTCGGACTTAAAATACCGTTCCGAAATTCCGCCCGAACCAGTTTCATCATTTCTAAAAAATATCAATGAATCGACGGGAATTGTTTCCGTGATTGATTTATTGTTGAAAACAGTCTTCACTTTGCGATTTATTGCAAATCATCGTCGAAATAAACGAAAATCAGCCAGAAGCCATATACTTTGGTTTGCATTGCCTGTATCTATTTTATTGACTGCCGAAAAGATGATTGCAAAATTCTAGACCCAAAACTACAGAAGCAACATAATGGAAAGATTTTCGAAATTAATCCAGGAAAGTGAGTAAGAAAATTTTTCCCTATTATTTGGTACACTATGGTATCTTTAAAAAGTCATCTGCCTGCGGAGCAACATCCCATGTCTTTGTTAGAAAGCCTGAAATAAACTTCTAGGCTGCCTATCAGATATACGTCTTGCAAGTTGCAACACATCGAACGGAGAAAGATATTAGAATGAAAGATATCACAGCAATGAGAAAAAACGAAAATGACAAATTTTCGGACGACAAGAAGGTTCGAAATTCTTTACTTGGCTGTTACTTACAATATTTGTAAAACCGCTGATAGCCTAGTTGAGTTTCCACTAGCTGGAGTGTTGTTTTTTGATAAAAAAAAATCGTGAAAAAAAAATAATATGTGCAGCCAGAGGGGTTACAACTATCAAAAGTTAAATGTGTTTTAATTTGAATTTTGAAAATTTCCATGCGGTACCGAATATGGAAAGTAGATGTACCCGCCCCCCCCCTTTAACGTTTTTCGAATATTCTGTGGTTCTTTGTTTTTACTGTCTTGCACATGTCTTTTTTTTACTTTCTAAATCATTGGGGTTGAAAAGATTGAAAAGCAGAACTAAATATTTAGCAGAACTAAAATGTATAATGTTAGTTAACTGTAAAATAGCTAATCACTGATTGAGTTAACTATGGTAGTTACAACTGTAAAATAGGATGTCGAAGTCTTTGAGGTTAATCACATAGGCTCCGATAGTTTTCGGAAGTAAAAGTTTATAGTTATCTCTAGTTTCAGTTAACTGTGAAATAGCTAATCACTGATTGAGTTAACTATGGTAGTTACAACTGTAAAATAGGATGTCGAAGTCTTTGAAGTTAATCACATAAGATCCGATAGTTTTCGGAAGTAAAAGTGAATAGTTATCTCTAGTTTCAGTTAACTGTGAAATAGCTAATCACTGATTGAGTTAACTATGGTAGTTACAACTGTAAAATAGGATGTCGAAGTCTTTGAAGTTAATCACATAAGATCCGATAGTTTTCGGAAGTAAAAGTGAATAGTTATCTCTAGTTTCAGTTAACTGTGAAATAGCTAATCACTGATTGGGTAACTATGATTAACTATGGTAATAATAGATGTAAAATTAAATGGTAGGTTTAGGTTAGTTCCGTAGCTCAGATAATTTTTCGGATTTTTTGCCTACCAGTATTTGTAAACACTCACCGATTCTGCGCTCTATTTGTCGTTGGATAATAACAAAAGCGACGCTGAATGCAGCCAGACTGAACGCGGACAGCAAGTAAAGTAACACAGCTGGCAATTTACTGTCTACAACGCCGATGGTCGTCGATACCTAGAAAATGGACAATAAAACCAATTTTTTATATAAGGTTTATTTTGAGAAATCTGGAACTTTTACTAAATTTTTCGCACTTTATTATTTCAAATGACGATTTTTCGTTATGTCTGTGTTCATATAAAAAAATTACAATAAAATTGTTACTGTCCATACACCACTATTACCTATTTCAGAATTGACTGTTAAGTAGTCAATAATGGGTCCATTTGACCGAGTTATAGTTGATTACTTCTACAGTCAATTGTTTCTCAGTTAGCTCTTACATAGTCAACTCTTATACAAGTTAAACTAGCAAAGACTGCAAAAAGCAATTTAGTGGATGTAAAATAATTTGAGTGAAAAAAATCAGTTATTATCCACGACCGAGAGTTTTTTATAGATACCAGTGATAAGGAGTGATAGCCAAAATGTCTGCTATTCATATTTATTTTTGTGACTGCACGAAAAAACCAACCAGAAAGACATGTAGCACAGCATCAACAAAGGGCTGAAAAAACGAAAGTTATTGATTGGCTCATTTACCAATTCATTGATCAAAGACGAGGAAAAAATAATTAAATTATATGGTGCATGTAATATCTATCTGCAATTGCCAGAAAAAACTTCTTACTCACCTTGTTCCTCCAATAAATGCATTTAATTGGAGTGGAGGAAAAAGGATAAAAAGACAAATCACCAATTTCATAGTTGTCTTTTATTTTTATATTGAAAACAAAAAATTCCACAAAGGTCACTGAAACAGTGGGGGAGATTGAAATTAAGGACTAAGCAGAGGAAAATATTACCACAGAAATATATAAATTACTGCTTTTTTTTTTTTGCATTAGTTTGAAAATATCCATGGGAAATTAGTAACTTTTCTGCTGACGAGTTAGCTAAAAAATGTTGTAAAAAGTAGAATATTTAAGGGGACCTAAAGTTGAAGATTTAACATCTTTTTTTAGCAAAAGCACTTTCTGCACTGAGTTCTCGATAAAAGTCAGAAAATCGAGATTGGACAAAGCTTTTTTGGGTCAAAAAGACTTTTTTGGTCAAATATACTTTTTTTGGGGCAATTTACGGTTTCAGAAACTAGAATCTTAAGGCTACCTGATGTTGTTATCGCTTTGAAAAAAAGATGAAAAATTTAAAGCGAATTAGACAAAACCGAATATTGCCCCAAAAAAGTAAATTTGACCAAAAAGTTCTTTTGACCTGAAAAAAAGCTTTGTCTATCGAGACTAATCAACTGTAAGGGTCTTTTATCAGTTAACTATATGATCAGTTAACTGTGATATAGTTAAATCTAGGATACTATATGATCAGTTAACTGTGATATAGTTAAATCTAGGATAAAAAATTATCTCAAAGTTAACTATACTGAGTAGAGTTGACCACTGGAAAATTTGATTGCAATGTCCATGGAAATCCCATAGAAAAAGCCTCATATTTACTTTGAGACCTAAATTTACTTATAAATTTTAGAGATTTGTAAAAAAATACAAAAATTTTTGTGCTCTTATATCGTTCACGTTGCATCTTAGTTGCCGCAATCACCTTCAGGTGCGAAAATAAGTACTCTTCCCCCTGGTAATTTTTTCGGGAAAAATCATCAACAAGATGGCCAAAGCATTTTCATTTTCAATTCAATATCACCCAAGCACAAAAACTCCAAAGAATATTACGTTCAAAAGTTTTTCCAGTTTTTAGGTCTAATTACAAAATTTCAAATATAATTTTTAATAAATCCCGAATTACCGTATCATCATCATTTTGTTCCATCACATCCACCACTAAAGCAGTCAACATCAACAATCCAAAAGCAGCCATTAACGTTTTTGTGCCTGGGAACAGACATGTAATCACTTTAGCACACTGAGATAAGTAGATCAGCGTCAATGGAATGCCTAGCATGGTGTAGACCATTGAGAATAGTTTGGCTGGCACAGTCAAAGCATCTGTGTGACTACCTCCTGAAACAGCAAAAATCTATACAAAAAAACAATTTTCGACCCTACCGGAGTATAACCCCCAACCCCCACCCCCAAATGAAATATATTTCAAAGTGTTTCCAAACACCCTATATCAACCTAAAATCACCTCAGAAGTTCAAAAAAGACATTTTTTTGTGTTCTGGTCAATAAAAAATTGAGTTTTGGACATTTTGAAATTCCGACCATTTGGCTGTTTTACCATGTTTTGGTCACTGGAGCTGGGCAAAAGTATACTCCGGTAGCGCCCAATTTTCTTATAGCTTGAAGCCTATGCAGATGATCGGGGGTGGAATGTCCTGGGCAAATGTAAAAATTTCTCACACGGGAAGTGCACATACTTAAGCTGGCCTTTGGGCAAACTTTATACACCAATCGAAAGCTCATGGCATGCCTATTACTGCCTCACTTGCCGATTCTCCTGCCGACGCTTTTACGATGAGAAAATCGAGCTTGAAATATAAGGTATTTTTCGTGTAGAATATGGCCAAGTTTTGCACGAAATTCTGCTGTAAATGTGTGGCGCAGCGGATTTGATATTGGCATTGTGTTAGATGTGGCAGGTTCGATCCCCACTAGGGGGTAAAATTTCTAAGTAACTTTTTTTTCAAAAATTTTTCCTTATCTTTTTTCACTGATTTGCAAAAAGTATATTTCCTATGAACCCGACATATAAAAACTTTTTTCAAAGATAAAGCAATTACACCATGTCGCGCAACAAAAATACTTTGTATGTGACAATTTGTGACAATGTCTGGTAGCAGTAATATTTTGCTGTCAAAATGCATCAGCACTGCTCCATAAATACGCCTGCCAGCAACAAAGTGATCAAATTACAGATGCAAATGGCGAAATTAAAAACAAAAAACCGATAAGTGTAAAGCAAAAAAACATTGAAATGCGCTCCTACTGCAAATCGAACCTACGACATGTAACCAGTGTTTGCACTCACTCTGATTTTTTAGGCAGTGAGTGAGAGTGAGAATCAAAATATTTTAGGGCAGTGAGAATGAGAGTGAGAGTGAGGGTGAAAATTTCGGGTCAGTGAGAATGAGAGTGAGAGTGAGAGTAGAGAAAGAGAGTGAGTGAGAGTGAGTGAGCTCACTGAGATTCTCACTACAGTGAGAATAACTAGAATCAAAAAATTTTAAATTTTATTAACTAAAGCCATTGGCAGACAAGGCAGTTGATGTAATTGAAAATGCCGTTTCGCCTGATGCCCGTGCCACCAACTCTTGGTCCAATTATTTTGCAGAAACAGGTAAAGACAGCAGTTGATAATTACCTAGCCGAGTTGCATGAACAAGTTGTAAAAAATAAGGCAGTAGATGCAAACATTGTGCTTTATTGATCAGTGTTGTGTCTCTCTTTATTTTTGAATTCAGGTGTACATTGCTTTGATTTAAATAAAACTGTGTTGATCTTGGCCTGAAACAGAAAAATGTAATTCTCACTCAATTCTCACTGAGAATGAAAAAGTAAGCAAGTAATGAGTGAGAGTGAGACTGAGATTGAAAATATTGGAGTGAGTGAGAGTGAGTGAGAATAAAATCAGAAAATTGAGTGTGAGAGTGAGAGTGAGTGAGCTCACTCACTCTCACTCACTGAGATTCTCACTTTGAGTGAGCTCACGCAAACACTGCATGTAACCCAAAACCCGAGTATTAAATGAGGTGAAAAGCCGGCTTTGGTTGGTCGGTTAGAGATGCGCGCACTCACTTACCTTAGACATAATTCCGAGCAAGACTCTCGATCAAAATGCATTTAGAGGTACTTTTTGCCAAGTCCCATGTTGAAAAACAGGGTAAAACAGTCTTATGGTCGAGATTTCCATTTTCAGAAAAGTCGATTTTTGGACTATAGGGTCTTTTTTGGGTATAATGGTTTTGGTCAATTTTGGCCAAAATTTTTTTTTCTTGAAAAATGGTCTACAAAAACTAAAAATGTGTTTTCTGTACATATTTCATAGTTTTACGTCGAAAAAACATCATTTCGGGCAATTTGGGGCGTACCCACTAAAGTATACTCCTGCCAATTCTTTAGTCAAAATTTCGATTTTCAAACCCAGCAATTAATTGAGTGCCAATTCTGATTTATGAAAAATTTTGCAACCTATGAACAAATATGGTCTGTCACGTATAACCACCCACTAACGCAGTATCACTCAATCACTCAAATAAAGATTGCAAAACTTTGGTATGCTCTGCAAGAAAAATACCCAACATTCTTAGGGTTTTGGGGATGGTCTTTTTCGAACCGACAACTAGTTGCTGGTTTTGTGAGCACTTTTTCGAGAGGCTGTAAAATCTTCATTTTTAGCGTTCTAGACATTCCGTATGAACAGTTTTGCACATAAAGAAAAAATCTACAAAACTGTTCAAATGGAATGTCTTAAACGCTAAAAATAAATATTTGACAACCTTTTGAAAAAGTGCTCACAAACCCAGCAACTAGTCGTCGCTTCGAAACAAGACTTGCCTTGACAACCTTACCCATATGTCGGTGTCATTGTTAATTCACAAA
>JAMRYI010001441.1:0-24956 GCA_029231635.1 Ditylenchus weischeri | reverse complement strand
AAACAAATACGTGAGAAAAAATTGGCGCACCCTGTATATGTATTGAACGGGCGCTAGCCAGCGAGGGTTTTTTGAGCAGTCAGTTAGGATTGTGTTTGTTAGCTAGCCGATTGCTAGAATTGCTCCCGTTTTTAGCTAAAATAAACTTACTCTTTATTCTACTGTGTCCACATTATAAGGGTTGGATTCATCCCCTCTGAGGAGTATTGGTCAAAATTGGTGTCTGCAGCACTGATTTTACTAATCGTTTTACTATACACACACATACGATAACAGCTATATAGTGTATGTTAGAAGACACTGCAGAAGACACATGACACACACACATACGACAACAGCGATATAGTGTATGTTAGAAGACACTGTGGCCCCTTTGCCCAAAAAAATTACCAAAAAGTTTTTGACGCTACTTGCATATACCCTTCCCCCCTAATCAACTTTTTTTTAAAGTGTTTTTAAACACCCTATATCGACTCAAAATCGTCTCAGGAGTTCAAAAAAGGCATTTTTTTGAATTCTGGTCTATAAAAAATCGAGTTTTGGGCATTTTGAAATCTCGACCATATGATGATAGTTTGGTGGTCGGGGGGTACCCACATTGTTCGGGACCTATACTGGTGGTTGGGGTTTACGGGTGGTACCCACGTGGTTCAAGCCGTATCCTGGTGGTTGGGGGGTACCCACGTGGTTTCGGCCTCATCTTGGTGGTTGAGATGTGACATAGGTTTGGCTAAAAATTGGATTTGAACACAAAAATTCACCCAAAATCCAGGCTTAATCCTACCATCTAAAATGTGAAGGGCGAGAATTTTTTTATAAAGCTGCTTTCATTGCACGTGTTTGTGCTTGAAAGACAGCTAAAATGTTGAACTTTAGGGTTCTGCAGAGATAGCCGACATGAGCTTGCAAAAATTGGCAGAAAATTGAGCTTGAACACAAAAATCCACCCTAAATTCAGGTCAAAATCTACCACCTACAATTTGGAGGGCAAGAAAAAAATTTAAAGCTAATTCCAAAACACTTGTGTGTGCTAAAATAGCTAAGATGTTGTACCTCAGTGTTCCAGTAAAATATCGGACATAGATTTGCAAAACAGAAAATCGTGCTTGAATACAAAAATCCACCAAAAATCCAGGACAAAATCTACCACCTCCAATTTGGAGGGCAGGAAAAAGTTTTTTTAAAAGCAACTTCAATTATATGTGTTTGTGCTTAAAAGAAAGCTAAGATGCTGTAATCAAGTGTTCCGGAAAAATATCTGGCATAGGTTTGCAAAAAATGGCTGAAAATTGGGCTCTAAGTCAAAAAGGGCGAAACAACCACCCACCCACACACCCCCCACGCCAAATACTATTAGGTTGATCCAAAAGTTCTTGGGCACCTTGAAAATCCTCCGTCCGACTTCCATTTATTTCGCTCGATGCAGCACTTTTTGGCTGGCAAAGAATACGCAACAGAAGAAGCAATTTTAACAGATCTGCAAGTTTATTTGATTCGAAACCGATTAGATTCTTTGTTAAAGGTATTGGGAGATTGCCTGAAAGATGGCAAAATGTTGTTGATGTTGAGGGAGATTATTTTGTTGAATAAAGATTTTGGAGAGCTGTTTTGTTGATGTGACTTCGAGTGATATCTCCTCTGAATTAGATCTGCAAACATTGGAATGATAAACATCATGCTAAAATATTAACACGTTAATAAAAAATCGAAAATAAATTTTTTCAAGGTGCCCAAGAACTTTTGGATCAACCTAATATATAGAGATTACTAAGAATAATTTAAATACAAATTTTTAAATGGCTCTTTTTAAGGCAATAAATGATGAGAATATACAGGGATGTTTCATGAGCAAATAAAAAAGTGAAGGGTGTTTCAGAAAAACTCCCCCATTTTCGAAAATAGCAAAGATCAGTCTTTGCAAACGCTTCTACCGTAACCATTTTTTTAATGCACATAGTCTAGTAAAGCCATCATAATTTCTAGCCTATTCCAATGACTAATTATCCGTGGTTTACAGCTGCAGCTTGAAATAAAGGAACAGTAAGAACAATAAGGGAACAGTCTGTCTAGAACCGTATAAAAACAGTTGCGTAGTCATACAATTCGTCATTATATCAAAAAATTTATCTATCTATCCTATTCATCTTTTTGCTATCCTTTATAAATGATTAGTCACAAATATTTTTCACAAACAATGGTCCTTTTGCTTATTTTCTTTCTATCTGGAGTTAAATCTGATAGAGGTTCGACTTTTGCTAAAATGCACAAATTTGTATTTTGAAGTTAAGAGAAAACTTCGGCGAACTGTTGCGACAACCTGATAACACATGTCAAGAAGTAGGGTTGTTCGAGTGGCTTCAAGCTTCAAGTGGCTTCGAGTGGCTTTTTTTAGTTCTGGCATAAAAAAATTATCGCTTTACCTACTGCGCCATAAATTTGAGTAAGACTCACCTACTCCCAGTTTTTGCTTGCTTTGAAACCCTGTGGTAAAAAAGAGAATTAAACGTGCCAGATTTTCAGTTTTGTCAAGAAAATGAATATTTATGATTTTAATTTAATTTTTAAGCATCTTGCAGCCCAGGATCTCAGCTTTCTAACACGATTTATTGAACTTCAGTGAGTGATTTCAGGAATGCAGAGTGGTCTGAACAAAATAACAATTAGTTCATTCAAACTTCTAAGTCTCTAAATCACTGAAACCGCTAACAAAGTTTGTTAGCTCGTTAGAAAGCTAAAAATTCATGGCTAAAAGATACTAAAAAAATTAAATTCAAATTACAGCGTTTTATATTTTTAACAAAATTAAAAAAATCGGCTTTTTCAGCCAGGGCCGGTATTATTAAAGATTACCCTTACCTCTACCTTTTACCCTTACCTCTAGCTTTTACCCTTACCACTACCTTTACCTCTACCTCTACCCTACAACTGCTTCGGCAACAAACGATTTATTCAACAACATAACAGTGCAAAGCACACCTCAACGGACAAAGTAACGATTTACGATAGAATTCCTCATATTTGATCCCGTGTTCATTCTTTTGCAATGCACAAAAGCACAGTCTTAAAGAAGCGAGCAAAACTCAACAATCCGCACAACAATGAAACTCACAACAATACAAAACGGACGTTAAATTCGTGTTCAGCGAACTAAAATTGCCCTAGAAATGCTTTACGGGACAATATTTTGAAAATCGAGATGAAGGTAAAAAAATTTACCCTGCTACCACCCATGGTAAAAATATGCCTTGGTCCCCCTGTTGTTTTTTACCCTTACCTCTACCTCTACCTCTACCTTTACCTCTAGCTTTTATTAATACGGGTAGAGTTAAGGGTAGAGGTAAGGGTAAAAGGTAGAGGTAGCGGTAGGGGTAAAAAATTCTTTATTAATACGGGTAGAGGTAAGGGTAGAGATAAGGGTAAAAGGTAAGGGTAAATCGATTATTAATACCGCCCCAGAAGGTTAAAGCTTTTTTTGCTGCAAAAAGTCTTTTTTTTGGTGCAACAAAAGCTTTGTCCCAGCCAGAACTTGGCATTTTTAAAATTCTTCTTTTCTATTAGAACGGCACTCTCGAGTGGCATCCCCAAAACTGCTAAAAAAATAGAGCGGCACGCCGCTTTATTAGAGGGGCGTACTCACGTCAATAAGTACAACTTCGAATGTTTGAATTCTCGGGCACCAGTTTTTCTTATAAAGACAAAATAAATTAGAACTAAAAAAAACAGTAAAAAACGGTCGAAATTATTATTAAAATTCAAATTTATTTTGTCTCTATAAGAAAAACTGGTGTGCAGGAGTTCAAAAATTTGAAATTGGACATATTGGCGTGGGCATGCCCCCTTAAAAAGAATGCGGAAATATAACGGCTTTTTAATAATTTATGAAAGAAAATAGAAATTTTAAAATTTAAAAAGAGTAAAGAATTTTTTACAGATAGTGATAAAACTGCGTCTAAAAAAGCAGAGGAAGATTCAGCTGCTGATTTTAAAAAAGCTCAGGCTGCACTTCAACCTACAAAACAGGCTTCTTTTGATGCAGATACAGCTGCTAAAGATGATGCGACAAAGAAAGCTGTAGAATTAGCAGCTTCTGCTGCAGCTGTGGATCCTATTTTCTCAGCTGACGCCGATTCTGCCAAAGATGCCCTTCAGAAAGCTGAAGCTGCTGACACTACTGCAAAAGAACAAATTCAAAAAGTTAATGATGCCATTGAAAAAGCTAAAACACAATCTAGAGCAGCGAAAGTAGCTGCAGCCAGAGCAGCTCAATCAACTACCAATGATCAAGATGCCACCACAGCTAAAGATGAAGCCGAAGCAGCAGCTAAATTAACAAAAGAAGCAGTTAAAACAGCTGAAGAAGCTAAAGATTTAGCAATAAAACAGCTAGACATAGTGAAGGAACAAATGAAAATTGCCAAAAACAAGGTACAACAAAAGACCGGGTAACAATGGCAGTGAGTCATTGTCCTGCTGAAGAATATTTTCAGTTTTTTAAATAGAACACAAAATTTCCTGAATTCTAAAAATTTAGGTTTAATTTTTTTTAATTTAAGTCTTCCAACAGGCTTACACCATTTATCAGCTCAAAAATTATAAACTGTACTGTATACTGTTGAGAAGAAAGCACCTCTAAATTAGCACATGAATCCACGTGAGAAATGACTGACGGAGATAGCCCTATTTTTCATCTATACCATGCTTTTTTTAGAATACTAAAAGGTTGACCGTATGTGGAAATAGAGCAATTTTTAGCGATTTCGGTGTCATTTTACTGCTACGAGTATTAACTATAGAAATTGAAGATATTATTATGATAAATTAAAAAAGAAAATGCGCAAAATAAAAATTTTTTAAATTAAATAAATATGATAACAATTCTACAGAACTTGGCTGAAGTGCCTTGGAGGCGTAGGGGGCTTGGAGACTTAGAGTTGGAGTCACGCCCCCTAACTTCAGTTTGAGATGGAATCCGAGCAACTGGGAAAGGTGTGACACACTCATACCCCTTTCTACATACAGCAGCCATGTGAATTTGGGATAAAAACCATCATTTTATGTCATTTTAGACCTATTTTAGGTCAAAAAAATTTTTCAAAAAATGTCGTCCCCTTCCCAGAAACATGTTTTCTAGCATAATTAAAGCCTGATAAGTCGAAATAGGTGGTCAAAAACCACTTTTGGAAGGACGACATATAAGGCACTCCGGCCCAGAACTTTACCGAAAACTTAAGCAAGTGCTGAGAAAGTGCCCCTTTGAAAATAAAAAATTTTTAAATTGATTTAGGCCTCCTTAAAAATTGAAGACCTCGTAAGAAAAGTTGAAGCACGCGCTGCAACAGCTCGACAATATGCTCAAGAAAGTAAAGAAGTAGCTGAAAAGGCTGAAGCTAGTGCCAAAAAAGCTGCAGATTTTGCACAGGAGGCAAGTAAAAAAGACGTTGTAGCTCAAGCAAAAGTAACCGCTTCTAAAACACCTGAAAATGTTAAATTAGCAAAAGAGGCAAAAGATGCAGTTGATAAGGCAGTCGCAATGAAGAAAACAGCAGAGGATGCAGCTAACCAGGCGAAAAAAGATGCTGGTACGTCAGGAGAAACAGGAAGTACAGTAGAAGGTGACGCTTTGAAAGCAGAAGAAGCACTTAAGACGGCAAAAGAAGCTGCGGGAAGGGCTACACAAAATCCTTCAACAGAAGAGGCAGAAAAAAAAATAATCATTGATGAGATGAAGAAAGCTAAAGAAGCTAAAGAGGTGATTTTTTCAATACATAAAATAGAAAACTCTAAAGGCGCATACACAATGAGGAGGCTGTTTGCAGATGCTAAAACAGACTACTCACTAAGAATTGCAGAAACGGAATCCTCGCTTTTTATTTATTTTTCCAAAATTATTCAGTTGGTGTGGCTTATATTCCTAAAATGTTTTATATAGGCTTCGTAGCAATAAACATTACAATGACCTCTACCTTTTAACCTTACCTCTAACTTTAACCCTTACTTCCACCTTTTTACGCCTACCTCTACCTTTACCTATGCCTTCAACTTTTACCCACAGTATGAAAGACTACTAACTGGTGTAAAAAAAAGTTCGGGCGGATTTTTGAGTCCTTATTTATAAAAGAAATTTAAATCACAAAAATATGTTTAACCACTCATTTTGTAGCCCTATCTTTCTTCTTTTTATTGGTATATCAAACTCCTATTTTTGTTGTATTTTTAGCTCACAACAACGTTTTAAGTAAAGGGACCCCATTTCGAAATATAACTAGATTAGTGTGTGACTAATCTAGATAATTTATGCAACTCAAACTTTATTCAAAATATTAAATCATTAGCTATTGGCGGATGTCATTTGGAAAATGTCATCAATGATCTTTTGAACAGAAATGTGGCTTATCCCAACTTCAATGCCTAACTTTCTGGTGGAGTCAGTCTTGCTATGGATATGGCCAGCTTCATGGCCGTTGCAGTAGCAGATTCTGTTAGAAATAGCTTGAATGTTCTCCTCAATGGTCGCGGTGACTGGCCGCCCACTCCTTGACCTATCGTCGTTGGATCCTGTTTCCTAAATAAATAAGAATCCACCCAAAAATCTTAACTCGAATTTGAATGAGGATTCTTGGGAGGATTCTTTTTTTAAGAAGAATTATATCCACTAAATTAACTGTGTGATTTTTCATGTAATATACGGGAAATTCTACAGTTAATTTGGTGGGTCTCATACTGACTTAGAATGGATGGGTAAATAAAAATAGTCTACGGGACAAAAATGCCCAACACCCAAAAGTCAGACAAAACCAAAAAAGTTTATTTGGAGGCGTATTATATAGAGCCAAACTGAATGTAAACCAAAACCTAGGCTGCGAAAAAGAAGTTGGAATTAGTCAAAAAATCTGCAGTGGCAGCAGCAGAAGCTATTAAAGATATAGTGCAGAAGGAGCAAGAAGCAGATCGAACAGCACGGCAGATTGTGGAAAAAGTTAAGGAAGAGCTGCAAACTGAGGCTGACAGACAAACACTAGAAGAGAATCTGAGATTAGAGAAGGAAAACCCGGCTCAGGAACAACAGAATATCAATAACTATGGTAAAAATAATAATGACTAGGGTTGGCCGAAGAATGTTCTCGGAGAATATTCTCAAGAATATTCTCGAGAATATTCTCGGTAAGAATCAAGATTCTTACCGACCAACAAAATTGGAGAAGAATCTTTTTCACTTTTTGTACTGGAAACTGTATTTGTCTTGACACGAATTCGTAAAAATATGAGATGTTTGCTGCAATTTGATCAATTGCCGATTTATGTTGTTACCTATATTCTCTCCAACTTTTCAGCCGCTATGCCGAAGCTAACAAAACCGCTATCTTGGTGCTGGAACTACTTCGATGAAAAGAATGGTGAAAAGGGCGTCTACTGCTGCAAATTCTGTAACAAGCCATATGTTTCTAACGCTACAAGAATGGAGAATCACTTAAAGGTGATAAATATTTAGTTTTGCCTTTAGCTTTGTCTTTGACTTTAGAACTGTAACAAAGTTGGAGCTGAAGCGAGGAAGCAGATCGATCGGATGCTGAAGAAGCCTGCAGCTCGTCGTAGCCAAAGCATGTCGCCACCATCCAAGAAACCAAGAGTGTCAGAGCCGCGGAAGAATAACTTCAACTGGCAAACAGCGCCTCAAGAATCCAGTGTTTGCCGGCAGGAAGGACAGGTAACAACTTGGATTTTGTGTGGATTGTGGAATAATATCCTCTTTCAGGTGAAGCCTGGGATGGCTGGCTGGGACAGGAATCTTCGACAGCACAAGCGCCGCTACGCATGGAATGCAGTCGACACGATGGATGCGCTCACCTGGTGGAGTCTTCTGACACGCTTCTCTCCACAGTTGTCCAGATGCTCCACAATGTGCCAATCACTGCTGCCCGACGGAAAGGAACTGGTCACCTGAGGCGGAATCCACACGAAGCTGCGCAACAGGTTTGTATTAGTAGTTGGAGTGATTTTTTTATGAATGATTTCAGAATGAAGGTCGACACAGCCTCTCAGGTGACGTTCATCAAGCACAACTTGACGCTGGAGTATGCGAACCTCTTCAAGAAAGCGCGAGCGGAACAGCCAGCGGAAGAAACAGAGGAATGAATGGAATTAGAAATTGAGGAAACTGTTGTTAACGATGAAATTGATATTTTTCTGAACGATTTTTGATTGGATAGTGTTGAATTGTGGAAATAAAAGATTTTTACCGATTCTTACTGAAAAAAAAGATTATTGCCGAGAATATTCTCGAGAATATTCTCGAAAAGATTCTTACCGAGAAAAATCCCAACCCTAATAATGACAACAATAACCAGCAAGAAAATATACCAGTTGATCATGCAATTCCATTAAATGCCAAAGGAGGTGGGCATAAGTTTATCTTCAAAAAAAAATTTAAGATCATTTTAGAGCCGGTCAACATAGCCAACTACAAAAATGAAACATATAACCAACCGGGTAAGCTAGAGCACCTACTGGAGTTTTGTTTTTTCGAAATTTTCCCTGGTTGTTTTTTCGTAATTTTTAGGCTTAGGTAAAGGTTGGCCAGCATATATTGGAAAGACTAAAAAATGAGCCTATAGGCTTACTGTATTTTATCTATTAATCCCCCGGGAGGATTATTTTTCAACCCTTATTAGAGAAAATAGTAGGGTTGTCGAATGCAAATATTTGCGCAAATATTTACGCAAATATTTGCGCAAATATTTGCAAAGATTTATGAAATGTTTGAGCTGAACGAAAAAAATGCGAGCTCTCGAGCATGCGAATCTCTTCAAAAATCGAAAGCGGGATGAATTGGAAGGGTCGGAAGGGTCGGAAGTGTCGGACATTTTACTAAATATTTGCGAAATATTTGCAAATATTTTAATATTTGCGCAAATATTTGCGCTATTTTAAATATTTGCAAATTTAAACAACCCTAGAAAATAGAGTATGTTTGAAACTTGCGTAAGGCTAAGCCCAAAACATCACACAAAAACAACATTGGGAACCAAGGCATATTTTGGCAGCGTTGTGTTTTTTTATCAACTCTTTTGGTTATTTTGACAACTCAACTTTTCCAAAATCAGACAAATCTTTTAAAAAATCAGATTTTGGGACCGAAAATCAGATTTTTTCAAGGACTCCTGGTGTCTAAAATCAACCCTTTTCTGATTAATCAACCTAAATGGCAGCCCTGTGCTAGACTTAGAATGAGTTCAAGTAATATTAGGTTGTTCGGAAAGTTCGTTCGTCTGTGTTATGCATTTATTTTATCTGTGCTAACTATGCTGAACACGAATCTGGTGTCAGAATTTCAGGTTTGTTTAGCGAAAAAAAAGTTTTACGTCGAAATGTTATTTGAAGAATTGATGAAGGGTGATCTTCTTTGGTCATTACTTTCTGTCGCAAACAGTGCTGTGCATTTCAAAATTTTTGCTCGCCCTTGCTCTAGGCTCTTTCACTCATTATTTTTCTCTCGGTCTTTGGTCTTAGCTATTGTGATTTTCGCTCTTGGCTCCCGCGCAAATGGATAGCGGTTCAGGCATAGTTTGCTTGAGTTTCTGGCTGATTGTCTCTAAGAGTCTAAGTCTAAGATTATTTGATGTTTTGTTTAAACTTTGTGACATGTTAATTAATTTAAAAATCAAAGACAGTCGAAGAAAGTCAAAAGGACAGAGAATCATTAAAAATAAAAGTTAGTGGCTTAAAAGTCACCTATAGCAACTTTTTGATCAGCTACTTTACTTTATAATCCCCCTTTATAAACTTTAAAATAATTAAAAACAACTGAATCAAATTTTTACAAAAGAATACAATCTGTCAACAATGTTTTGAAATGACGTCGCAAACATCGCAATTTTTGCTCGGGGAAAATTTTTTAGAGCTCTCTCAGACAAAAATGTTCCTGCTCTTGGATCGGAGCGGAGAATCTCGGAGCCAAGAGCGAAGAATTGCCAGCACTTGTCGCAAAGTTAAAGTGAGTCTGACGGACGAAAAGCAGGGCTTTTAATAGGGATGGAATTTTGATTAATGAAGCTTCCCAAATTTAGCACCCCAAAATGACTTTTTACGGAAAAAATTTTGCTCAACGTTTTGCTATAGTTTCAAAGAATTTTTTTCTACAGAATGATAGTGCGCTTCGTTCCGCGTTCAATGACATATCACGTTGTGTATATACTCTTGAGAACTGCTGTAATAAAAACAAAACGAGTGCGGACACTCTGTCCTTTTTTGTGACACTTAATCCGACACAATCTAGATAATTTTAGTGAACAACTTGCGATAGCCAAAGTGGCACTACTGTAGAATCCGTTCCCATTTTTCGCCTTGGTCCCCCCTGTTGTTTTTTGATAAAATAAATGAAACAGCAAAGCAAGCAAACACAAAATCTCAAAAACTTCGGGAAAAAAATGTTTGGAGACTAATAATTTTTGAAACTATTTTTTTCAAACATTAAAAATCAACAGGGGGACCAAGGCATATTTGTTGAAAAAACAACAGGGGGGACCAAGGCAAAAAATGGGAACGGATTCTCCAGTAGCACCGCCAACGTTTAATGCTTTGATGAGATCTTTTTTTATTCGAAAGCTGACTTGTTTAAAAATTGATAAGTACCAAAAAAAACGAGTAAACTTTTCGGACAGCCTTAAAAACTTATAATTTAGCGGATGGAGACTTAAGTAAGGACTGCTTGAACAAGCTTAATTTGTGTGGCAATCCTGCTTTCAAAGTCCAAATGAACAGGGACTGTGCTGGAACATGCACTAGAGAATGTTAGCTACAGTTAAAAAGCTACTGTTATAAATATTTAGCTTCAGTAAACTATCAAGACCACGGTCAAAACTGCGGAGATATGTTTGACCTGTGTAACAACGAGTTCTATGAGGATATGATGAATGCTTACTGCAAGGGGACTTGTCTGTGAACTTGCGATGAATCAATAAAACATACCTGTTTTGGCTTATTTTCTCAAATACGTTTCAATTTTTGTCCTGTTGTTTTTTACATTTATTTTTGGCTCAGAGTAAATCTTTTTTTTTGTGTTAGTCTGTTGTGCATTCTCTTTTGTCCTGGCCTTATATTGGTGTCCATGTGTATTTACCATATTTCCTCTAATTGCTGCCCTGGGGCTCTTATTTTTCGACCGACCTCTAGGGGAGCGTAACCCTTACCGTATCTCCTCTAATAAGGCAGCCCCCTTTCGTTCAAAATCGTCTTCTTGGCATTGTGATTTTGAGCCAATTTTTTAAGACTTCTCTCAGGCAAGTTACCACCCATTTTGTAGCTAGTGAGATGAGCTACAAAATTAGTGGTAACTTTCCTAACAGAAGTTTTTTTAAAATGGCCAAAAACAGAATGCCAAAACACGTTTTTGAATTTACGGGGGGGCTGCCTTATTAGAGGAAATACGGGATTAAAGTCATTTAGAGATTTTCGGGTTCGCAACCAAAATCCAGAAAGAGGAATAAGTGGAGCTCGTGAAAGTTAAGAAAATACAAAAAAAGAACAACTCGAAAAAAAATCTGCTCCGAGATACAAAACCTCAAAGTGGGGTAGGTAAAATAATCATTTCATTACTCATTTTGAGGTAAAATATTGTACTAATGAATGTGATAAAACTAACTGCAGTAAAGCATGAAGGTAGTATTGCTATTTGTCCTGTTGGTAGAATTTGTCTAGTTTAATTTTTTTCTATATCGATCGTGATCATCTCTAATTTCTAGTCATTAAAAAAGACTTTTTTTGTGATTGTCATGTCATTATTAAATAACTTTTGAAACAAAAAGTGAAAATTTCACCATTAAAGGGGCATGCTCGCCGCCGATGGGTACCAGGTCAATTCAAAAAGAAATTATTTTGAAATGCAAATTTGTTGAGTACTCCTTTGTGATAAGTATTGAAAACCATTTTCTCCATTCAATAGTATCGGTGGCTCAGTGGTGGAGCGGCGGTGGACTGTGGAAGGTGGTCGTCGGTTCGAATCCAACTGGGTGCACAATTTTTCTTTGACTTTCACAAAATTGCGTCATTTTAATTCTCGTTTGAATTTCACTGGTACCCGCTTTTTAAAATATTCCTATCGGCGACGAGCATGCCCCTTTGAGATTAAAAAAACATTAACTTTCATGGCAACACGATAAATATCGCTTTAATGATACCGTTAAGATATGTTTGATAACAATTCAGCCTGATCGAAAACTCAACTAATTTTGATCCCGCTAATCCGTCACTCATACAACATTATACAACCCTTATGAAAAAAACTCACATGATCTTTACTACAATCTCGATATTCTACAATTTTGGAGAATTTGGAAAATTTAAGGGCATTCCAATCCAGCAATGCCCTGGAAAACCTTTTTGATGCTAATCTTATATAGTATTTGGCATGTGTGGGTGGGTGGGTGGATAACGCTTTTTCACTTCGAAGGCCAGAACGGGTCGTAGATAGCGAAATCACTTTTGTCGCTAATACCATCGTGTTCCCAGAATGTCAGCTTTCGTTTTAAAGAACAGGCGAAAAATGAGTTCTAATAGGATATACCTATTTTTATGAATGAAGTCATAGCCCTCATTGAAATTTCGAATTAACTGTACTATATAAATAACTGTACTGTACTTTACTATAGAGGCGCCGATAGGCGCCTGTGGTCCCTTGTAGTTTATATTATCCTAATAATATTGATTTTCAAATCTAGTTTTGCAGCAAAGTTGGTGATCATTGAGTCGCTAACTTCGCTCCACCGCATCCTTTTAGTGATCCATATAAAGTACACATCCAGCGAGGTGCTCTATTTAGCTATGTAAACAATGTCCTGAGCGGTGTAAATTGCATAAGACTGGGTCACAAAGTGAACCATCCATGTTTAAGAGACCGACATAGTCCATGTTTGACCCCAACTTTGATGCTCAATGAAGATATGTGAACCTATTGTTTATGCATCTATACTTCTTCTTATGATCATTATTGTGCCCTTCACTTCATTTGCCTCCACCAATCTAGTTTATATATCGGCTAGTAATAGAACTGAGAGCAGAGAGTCAGTTAGTCACATGGAAGTTAGTCAAAGCTCCCCCAGTCGAGAACCTTTCGGCTTCGAGGCAACTCGTTATGGATTAAAATTGGGTTAGTGCAAAAATTGGTACTTATCCCTTATCGGGTCAGCTTTTTGAAAAAATTTTGGGCAGATGTTTTTTGTTTTAAGAAGGAGCCCACGATTTTGTAGGAACTCAATGCTTGCTTCTTCACCTCTTGGCAGATCAAATATATTCATGCTCGCTAGAAATTATAGTTGTTAATTGTTATCTGATACAAAACAAAAAATATCTGCCCAAAATTTTTTCAAAAACCTGACCCGATAAGGGATAAGTACCCAAAAATTTACTCAACTAACAAAAGATACATTTAAACCTTGATAATGTTAATTTTTTCTAAGTAAATTTGCTTTTTTCCTTGAAAAGAACAATGTTTTTGGCTATGATTGTCGAAGTTGGTCAGTTGGCAAGAGCAAGTGGCCGACTAGTGAAAATTAACCACAAAATTTACCATACTTTTACTACTTAATAGGCTAAAGTGTATTATTCAACCTCCCAAAAATGGGAACCACTTTTGTGTTGCGAAGGCTGAAATGTAGATAACATGTTTTAGGGTCCGACCATTTTTAGAAAAAATTTTGACCAAAATCGACTTTTTGACTTGGGGAAAGGTAAACCACCTGATAGGGTACCTGGATACCCTTATTCAAAATTCTCCCTGGAGCTTCACTATAAAGGGACAGCCCTTGGTCCAGACCATGTACCCCAAAGGGGCTTCCTATTATTAGGGTGCCTGCCGAAGGCAGGCAGGTATAGGATATATTGTATCGGTAATTATCCAGGCGGTTTACCTTGGTCCTCCAAGGCAAAAGTCGATTTGGTCAAAATTTTTTTCAAATGGTCGGTACCCTAAAACATGTTATCTACACGTTTCAGCAGAAACCACAAAAAGTGGTTAAAACCCATTTTTGGGAGGTTGAAGGATAATACACTCCGGCCTTAAATTATTAAATCAAATTATTATTAAATTATTAAATGGGGACCAAGCCAAATTTAAAAATTGAAACCAAAGGGGGGACCAAGGCAATTTTTGGTACCCATTCCGTACTAGAACCGATAATACACTCCGGCCTTAAATTATTATTTTCAGCTTAAATTTTGCGTTTTTATCGAATTAATTAATCAAAAAGTATAAATTAAGAATCTTATTTAATTTTGTTTTGTAAAAGAAATTAAAAAACTTATTTTGAAAAAAAAATTCGGACCACAAAGGGACAAAGGCATATTATTTGGTCAAGACAAATCTGTTTGTGGCAAAAGTATTTTTGCAACAAATAAATTTTTTACGGCAACCAAAAGCTTTGCCCGATTAAATTAGAGATGATCAAGATTCTAACTCAGCTAACAAGCCTATTTGAAATGTCTAAAGCACTTGGCACGACCATTTTAATACCCCAAAAAGCAAAAAAAAACCCTAAACTGCATATTAGATCTGTGTCCCAACGGTGCTCGCCCCGAATTCACTCCACTGGGCAATGTCAAATGGTGTCATGCCAGCTTCGAGTGCAGCTTTTCATATGCAAGTTTCTTTTTCGCACAAAAGTTTTATAAAAAAAATGAACCCAAAAGTCTGTACGTTGTAGGAGTGTGTCAACATAATTGGTCTCAACCACTTTGGCACCCAGGTACGTTACTGCTGTCCCACAAGAAGTTAGTTAGTTGTTTTGTAGCACACTAAAAGCCTAACCCACCCTGTTTACAGCCACTATTTGCACAGTAAAACCATTGCTCAGCAGGCGAATTGAGGTGAATTGTATCCGGCGATTGCCCGCTGTGCCTATTTATTACTTTGATGTGGACAAGTGAGTAGATAAGTCAATAAAATAACATTAGTACAGTCAAACCTCGGTAAACGGACATACCCTTCAAGTTCGTTCCCTCCGAAGTTTCGACCCTTTTTAGTCCCATTTCGCCGTAAGTGATTGGTCAGTCTACAGGGTCACACAAAAAACAGTCATACTGGCAAAAAAAATTGGAACCGAACTTTCTGTTTTTTATTTATTATTGATTGTGTTTATATGAGCAAAAGCTGCTTCTTTGCAATAACTTCTCTGTTTTGTTATGATATATTATGAATCTAACAGCTCCCAGGTGGCTTTAATACTGTCATCGATTTTCCTGGTGAAATTGATGAGGCAAGAAGCTACGTAGACAAACTTTTCAAAAATTTGAATATTATTTTTGTGTCACCCTGTAGTCACAATGCCGATTTTACCGGTCGTTTTACCAAAATCTTGCAGTTTTACCACTAAAAGTCTTAACGGCAAAACTACAAGAATTTGGTATCATGACCGGTAAAATCGGAATTCTCGCAATTTTTGTGACTAGGCTGACTTAACCGAAAATGAGGCTAAAAACGGTCGGTGCCTAAGTGGGAACGAATTTGACGCGGCTGTCTGTTTATCGAGGTTCGACTGTAAAAGTGTTTGTTGCAGACTGAGATGTGTGCAAGCCAGAGTGCCGGAATGCGTGACTGAGGATGGCACAACCATCACTCTCGGCAATAGAGAACTCACTGACAACAGATTCATCTCCTTGGGAGAATGCAGGACAAAATGCGAAACTACTGGTGAATTTCTTTACCAGTCAGAATTGCGCTATAATGACAAGTGTAGAGAACTCGTTCTCGTAATAAGAGGGCGATGCAGGAAAAGTTACAAAAATCGAATACATATATACGAACGAATGCCCTGCACTACTAGTAGAGGGTAGCTGGGTGGCTGTGGAGGGTAGCTTTCAAATTTATTCCTTGTTGTTTTCACAAGAATGAACAAAAAAAAGAGTTTCTGAATATATTCTTACGAGTATTGCTAAGCCAACAAAACTATGATCCATCTTTTTAACGTACTTATTAATGTATCTAGGTTGGTCGAAAAGCAGGGATGAGATTTTAATCCTGGTAACACTTTACCGTATTTCCTCTAATAAGCACCCTCCCCAAAATCCGGAATTTCTTAAATCCATTCTCCGCCTTTTATACCAAATTTTTGTTTTCGAACGCAATGTATGTTATATACAGTCGAGTCCCTCAATAACATAACACCAAGGGACCGGAGAAATCGTTATGTTAATGAGGGATTATGTTAATGGGGGGTATGTTAATGAGGGACTTGACTACTCTTTCCACACCGGAGAATATGTTAATGAGAGACTTTTACCATAATAACATGCTTTATTGCCAAAAATTGAACAAAAGGATCTTGGTTTCAAGGATGTTGGTTAACAAAAATACGAACAAGGATGTTGGACTACAATAATAAGATCAAGGATGTTGGATAGCTGAATGTTAACAGTTAACATCAAAATAATTTGTGATTTTTGTTTCAACCTTTGCAAGAGTTCTTCGGCCAACACGTTATCTGCTGCGTCACACAATTGAAGGATCTTGGGATTGGAGGAATAGCGAAGAAGGACTTGAACAGCTTTGGCCTCGCGACTTGTGACAGTTGGTAGTTTCGAGATTTCGAGAACTTCTTCCTTCACTGGCTGAATACGAGAACGTTTTCCACTGCTTCCTTCCGCGATCGCTTTGAGAATCGTTTCTTTATTCTTCAGAATCGTTTGAACAGTTGGCACCGGCATCCTGAATTGCTCACCGAGATCCTTCAGACTCTTTTTCTTGTCCGCTTCTGATGCATCGATGACTTCCTTCTTCTCCTGCAACGTGATGATGCGACGCTTCTTGCTTGGAGTTTCCATAACTGAAAAGAAAAAAAATTAAGTGCAAGCGTGAAAAATACGACCGACTGGTTCAAAATAAACATAAGAATGATTCGAAAATTTAACAAAGCAAAGAATTCGTGTCGAGACACCATAAATTGAAATTATGTTAATGAGAGATCCATTTATAAGGCCAGGACCCCAAAATACTTATGTTAATGAGGGATTTATGTTAATGAGGGATTATGTTAATGGGAGGGTTTGTTACAAAGGATTTCTTTGCAAACCAACCAAATCGCCACAAGCATTATGTTAATGAGGGATTTATGTTAATCGGGGGGTATGTTAATGAGGGACTCGACTGTACCAAAATGTAGCTGGGAATCTGCGCTACATTTTGGTATATAACATATGTTGCGTTCGAAAACAAAAACGTGATATAAAAAGCGAGAATGGATTTAAGAAATTTCGGATTTTGGGGAGGGCGCTTATTAGAAGAAATACGGTACTTGATCCAAATCCCCCTTCGGGGGCGCAGGAGGCATATAGAATCTCTTTTTCCCATGTTGAAAAACATGGTAAGACAGCCAAAACAGCCCGTCCGACCGGAAAAAGGGCCGGCCGTTCAATATTTCGCCGTCCTCTGACATTTAGCCATGGCTGCCTACCGGTCGTCCAAAGTCATTTTTTCGCCGGCTTTCAACCGGCTGTCCTTGTTGCAAAGTGAATGTATTTTTGATTCAATACTTTGGGGCTAAGGACTTTTTTACAAAACAGGCGTTGAATTTCTTGCTCTGTTAGGCATCTACATAGCCGTAGATGAAACCATGGATTTTCTAGGTGGAGACGAAAAAGCGAATTTCTTCACCGGAATCAACCGGTCTCACAGTCAGGCCTTGGCGTGTTAAAAAATCAAAAAATATTTTTGTGTGCTTTTGGGAGAGCACAGTATAAGGGAGTTCAGCTGAACACTTTGCCGGGCTTTTCGGGACAGGCCTGGAATTCAAACTGGGCTCTGGGCTTCTGCCCATGCCCAGTCTTACTATACAATGTAAATTAAAAAGTGTGAAAAAGTCTGACCAAAGCACTTATTACCGTATTCGGTTGTATTTCAAAAATTACAAAACCCATTTCATATAATTTTGCAGCTTGCGAGCTGGGCGAATCTATTCTCTTGCGACATCACAACTTCGACCAACCATTTCTTTGTCAACTAGACGAAGATTGCCCATCTGGTTACAATTGTAGGCAAGATAAACTGTTCCACAGAGGTGTTTGTTGTGGTTACATGACTTTTGGTAAGTGATTGAGTCAGACAATAATGGACCCTAGGTTGGATGTTTCAGAGCCATGTCCACTTGGATTCAAATCTTTTATAGTGCCATTCACGGGAAGACCGAAAACCTGTTTCAAAAACCAATTGAGGGACGAATGCCCGACTGACTATGTGTGTGCCCAAAATGATGCAAACCAGCTGCACTACTGCTGCACTTTAGATTCAGGTTGGTTTTCGTTAATTGGATGATTGTTTTGGATTTTTAAAGCCTTGTAGGAATCTTATTCAACAAAAAACACGAATTAACCGTCACCATTTTTTAGGTGTGTGTCCCCCGTCACAACAACCCTATATTCACCCTCTTACCGACAGAACCATCAAGTGCAATCCTAATAGCTATGAGGCAGCTTGTCCTCGGGGTTATGCTTGCTCAGCCCGAATATATGGCTCCTACTGGGGCTTTTGTTGTTCTTTGACAGTCAGTAATGGTAGGCTATATCTTGGCGTAAAATACATGTATTTATTTGTTTCACAGCCAATTGCCCTGTTGGCTCAACCCCTCTACTCAACCATGCCACTAATTTGCCGCAGAAGTGCCAGGAAGATACTTGTGGGTTGGTTCACTTTTCAATTTCAGCTTAATTTACGGAGTCTGGGCACAGGTGTTTCCCAATTTTTCGAATTCGCGCCTTTTTAGTTTGTATTTTTCGGCAATTTATTCTTTATTTGTTCAATTTGTTAAATTTAAACAAAGCCAAACTTTTTCATCCCAAAAAGCCATGCTAGGGTTATGTGACCTTTTCTCACCATTTTCATCACCATCATCAACTGCAAAACACCCAGCTTTGTCAAATCAAAAAGCACAACTGGAATTATAGGCCCGGTTACTACTGCCAGAAAAACCAACGCAGCCAGTATGAACAAGGATTTTGCTGTCTGCGCATCAAGCCTGAGCAAACTTTAGTGCCGAGGTCGCGATTATTAAAGCTCACCACGAGTAGCACTACTACCATCAACAGTAGTCCAAGAACCCCTCTATCAGGCGAGCTTGAGCCTTTTACTCCAACTAGCGAAACCCCGTTGGCCACTTCAACAACTATCGGCAGTATGGAACATGGCAATAGTGAGGAGGAAGGTGGAGAGGAAGACCAGGAAAGGGGCTTGAAACACACGAAAAGCAACAGGTGGAAGACAACCAACAAAGCAATGAACTTAGTCAATCCGCTGAAGGGAAAGGTAATAGAATTTAATTTTGAACAAAAAGCAGTTTTTGGAACGGGTTTATCATCGTTTGAGCAAAATCATCGCCAAACATTTTTGAGGTGCTTTTTGGGGCGTAATCGTTTTGCCAATGAAACTTTTGCCAATGAGATTATTTTGCCAACGGCATCTTTTTGTCAATGAGATCACTTCACCAATTTTATGTTTTCGCCAATAGCTTCTTTTCTCAAGTACTTTTATTCCCTTGTCAGGCAAATTACCACTCACAAGGAACAGGCGCCTTAACAGGCGCCAAAATAAACTAAAAATGAAAAAAAAATTTGGGGTCACAGGTTCGAAGACCCCCTTGAGCATACCTGGTTTTTCCCACTTTTCTGGCAAAACTCAAAATTTTAAGCATCACATGTCAATTCTGATAGCATTAGCGTTCTCAGCGACCCCGATTTACCCTTAGATATGATGAGAACAAAATATAATACAATCGGGAAGTGGGTTAAAAAGCGTGGCACGAAAAAAAAGCGTGATATGCCGACAAAAATACTATATAAATTTTGTAGCTCATCTCACTGGCTGCAAAATGAGTGGTAATTTGCCTGACATATAACTGAAATTACTTGAGAAAAGAAGATGTTGGCGAAAACATACCATTGGTGAAGTGATCTCATTGGCGAAAGTTTCATTTGGTAGCTACAATTAGATAACAATGAAGTGGGACATTACTTTTTTCCGGCCTAAAAACTTGGCACGGTTTTAAATGTCATAAATTATTGTAAACGTAAATTTTCTAGTCCCAATGTTTTATACTCAAAAGATAGAGGAAAACGTGTAGAATAAGTTTACTTTTTACACTTTTCCGATATGCTCAATAAAAAAAAGTTATGAGCAAAAAAACAAAAAAATTAGTTACTAGAGTGAATACGGTAGTACCCTTTAGCGGTTTTGAGTTAAATAGATTTGTGTGTATAATTGAAAGGTTCAAAATAAATAGAAAGGTTCAAAATAAATTTTATGAAGCAGTGTGGCCTCGAGCGTAGGGCCCGCCACAAGCGGAATGAGTAAGTGTAAGAATAAGTATGTGAGATACGAGAGTAGGTAGGTTTGCCATGGGATTGAGTAGGTGAGGTAGGAGAGTGGGTAGGATATATTGGTTGCATTAGGCAGCGTGGCCTCGAGCGTAGCCGGGCTCACGCGAGCTAGTAGTACAGTAGTCATGATTCAGTGTTTGGCTAGCAAAACTGCCAGTACCACGTGTGCCTATCCGAAAGTAACATAAGCAATTCTTATAATGTTTTTATAGTTGAAAAAAAACCATATGTTTGAATCCGTCTCAACGGGCGATGGTCTAAGTCCAAGACAATTTAGTTGTCAATATCAAGATGAGGAACATTTGACCATCGGATGCGTTTCTTACAAAAAAGTTCTTTTTCTTTTTCAAATTTTTGAACTTGGATAGCTAAAGTAGTGAAGTGATCGTTAGCATAAGTTCTGATGTGTGTCCTGAACAACCAAAAAAACGAAATTGCTATTTCTTTTGCTACGGAAGTGTTAAATTCTAAATGTATGTTGACTATAAAATAAATTGTCAATCTCTAAATTCAAAATTTTGCATGCCTAATAGCCCATGAAAAATACATATGTAGAATAATTTTATGACAGCATAATTTTAAGTTCGAAATTACTTAACAAAAAGATAGCAGACATGATACCTGAATAAAATATAATTTCTTTACTATTTTTTAGAAGAATCCTCCGTTCAAGCCGAAATCGACTGGGCGGAATTGGAATCAGAAATAGACCAAATCCTAGCCAAGAAAACCAGCGAATTTGAAAAAAAGAAGAAGAAAAAGAAAACTCACTCCAAAACGAGTAAACACGGCAAAAAGAGAAAAAAGAAGAAGAAAAGGGGTAAGAAGCTAGGAAGTGGTAGTTTGATTGGCTCACTTTCCATCAGAAGGTCTAAAGTAGGTAGTGGGGCAGGGACTTCAGCGCTCAGATGTCCTCGCAACTACAAGCCTATCAGCTACCCGGGCACCGATTTCCAGCTGCATTGCTCTCAGGAGGAGGTAGAAGAAGGCACTTCATCATGTCCAGGTATGGTTGTCTAAAAATATATTAATTGAACTTGACTACGTATTTATTTTAATAATCCCTTACACTCACTAAAATCGTATTCTTGGCATTTGCTGACCCAGCTTTTGAAGACTGCTCTGATGTAGATTACCTATTTTGTAGCTCAATTCACTGCCTACACTAGAAGTATTACCTGAAATGTAACCAGTGAGATGAGCCATAAAATGAGGGATGATTTGCCTGAGAGAAATCTTTAAAAAGTGGGTCAAAAACACAATGCCAGGAATACGATTTTGAATTAGGGCGTGAGAGGATTAATTAACCTTTTTGCACCAGAAAAAATCTATATCCTATATTCTGACCGTTAACTGTGGGTGTACAGTTAACTGTACAGTTAAACTGGGTTCTATTTCGAGGGTTGATTGTTTTCTGAGCATACACACATAGACGTACCCTGGGATTCTAGCCGGGGTATAGCCCTCCCCGCCAAGATTTTTAATAAGGATTAGCCCCCTCCGTTAGGATTTTTAGCCTTTTAGCCCTCCGTCAGGAAATTTTTCACGATCCTGGGTACGCCTATGCGAGTATATGCTCGAAATTCACCAATGTACTTGAGCATATATATAGCATATATATGATCCATATATTTTTTCATAAAAGTTTTATTAAAATTATTACTCGTAACAGACCTATTTTTAAACTCTAAAAATATTCATTGATATATTATGTAATTGTAGTCAGACTCTAAACAGCCTCTAAATTTAAAAATTAAAACTAAAGTTGTAGAACCGTCGATGTGTTTGTACGCAGTGGGTGACAGGCTGGCCAGATCTTTATGTTGTGCTCCTATCAGAGTTAGAATTACTACTCAATCAACATCAAAAGAGAGCCCTAGCAGAGAGCAAAATAGTATAGAAGAAATAAGGGTAACAGGTAGCAGGGCAGAAGAAGACGATGATCAGTCCAGAAACACCATATATTCCTCTGGGCAAACGGAAGAAGATAGAAAAGAAAGAGAAAAAGCATTATTGTAAGGAAAAATATAGAAACTAAAACATTTTACGTGTATTTACAACAGGAAAACAAAAAAGTGCCATAATAAAGTTTTACGATCAATAAAAGAATCACATAAAAAATAAATTTCCACCCACTATATGAACTTTAGTTAAGGCGCATTCACAATGAGGAGGCTGTTTGCAGATGCTAAAACAGACTACTCACTAAGAATCGCGGAAATAGAATCCTCGCATTTTTTCACCGTAAATGTTCTAATAGAGCCCCCTCAGAGTGTAGAGTGACAAATAAAGCCACCCTCTCAAAAGAGCCCCTCTCTAGAGGCCCTCTAGAGGTTGATTGAAAAGTAAAACTAAAAGAGCCCCCCTCTAGAGCCCTCTAGAGGTTGATTGAAAAGCTCCCTCTCTAAAAAGAGCCCCCTTCTCAATAGAGCTCTAGAGGTTGATTGAAAGTAAACTCCCTCTCTAAAAGCCCCTCTGAGCTCTGATTGAGAAACCCCTCTCCCTCTTCCCAATATTGAGCCCTCTCTTCCCAATAGACTCACTGAATTTGAGTGAGGATTCTTTATTTTTATCTCAATTTTTTAAACACCATTTACTTCATCAATAACTCATCTGGTAGCCCTGAATCTTAGCTACAAGATGGCACCAACAGAATAATTTTTGAAAAATTAAAACAAAAGTTATGGCCATTTCCGAGTGACAAATCTGATTTAGCATCCGCAAACAGCCTCCTCATTGTGACTTCATCTTAACACAGCTAGGGAACTGCATTTAGGCACAGCTCCCTTAAAAAAGTGCAAATTTAGTGCCAACAGAGCCCTTCAATTAGCACTAATTAGTGTGGGCACTAATCCCGCGCCATTGGCACTAATACAATGCTAACACAAATTTTGTGAAAAGAGCACTACAAAAATGGCACTGATGTAGTGCTAAACGCTCTTTCATAAATAAATCATGCCTTTTTATTCGGGCAAACCTTTTTTGGCAGCTAATTTACATTTTCGCAGTTGATCCACAAAGGGCACCAAGCACTTTTAATTTTTTCAAAATGGTTTAATACTTTTTCTACGCTATTTTTGCCATGTTTTGAGCACTTTTGCAAACAAAATATGATTTTCGCAAAAAAATTGCCTTGAGGGACCCAGGTCATATTTTAGGTGCTAAAAATTTTAGGGCTACCTTGGTCCCCCAAGGCAATTTTTTGCGAAAAAATATTTTTTGCGAAAGTGCTCAAAACATGGTAAAAACAGCGTAGAAAAAGCATTACACCATTTTGGAAAAAAAATTGAAAGTGCTTGGTGCCCTTTGTGGATCAGCTGCGAAAAATGTAAATTAGCTGCCAAAAACGTAAATCAGCAGCAAAGCATATAATTCTGACACCGGATTCGTGTTGCGCATGGTCGACTTGCATACAAAATTGCTCTCTTAATTTAAAACTAGGGTTGGGTGACGGAGATATCTCCAGAAGTATCACCGGAGATTTTCGGAGACATCTCCGATATCTCTAAAAACTCCGACCAGTTAAAATCGGAGATTTTCTTTTTAAAGCGTATATAGGCTCTTTTTGCCACGGCCCATGTTGAAAAACATGGTAAGACAGCCAAAATAGTCCAAAATTTACTATTTTAACGTTTTGCCATAAAAGTGGCCCTTTTATTCCCTTCCCCTCCCAATACAACCCTAAATCCCTTCTAAAATATTTTGGTGCCAATTTAAAAAACATTTTTTTTTATTTTTCTATTTTTTATCCCGGGGGACCAAGGCGAACAAAAAAATTTCGATTTTTCTGAAACCAAAGTGTTTCCGTTCCGTTTCAGAGTATGAGAATCAATATGAGACGGATCCTTCCACTTTAGAAGAAGTAAATTTTGCGATGGCTGGGGGTTACAGTCGAGTCTCGATATAGTGATCACCCAAGGGACCCCTAACAGGTATTCACTATAAAGAGGTGATCACTAGAGTAATTCGGTTCTTTTTGGTTATCGGGACCCCCATCATTTTCGAATTTTTGCGAGTTTTTGTAGTTTTAGAGTTTTTGCGAGTTTTTGTGCACAGGTATTTTTCAGAGATTGTGCTTTAATTAATAAAGGAGGATTAAAAACTGCTGAAAAATAGTGAAAAAAATTTTGTTGCGTTTGAAAACAATTACGCAGGGGGTGGTCACTGATAACCAAAAAGAACCAGTAATTCTTATATAGAGGCTTAGTTTAGCTAAAAATCGAACACTATAGAGAAACTTACCATCAGAATCAACTTAATTAAGCATTCAAACAGTAACGATTGACTTGGTCCCAACAAAAGGGTTTTTTTCGAAAATGTCCTAACTACACTTTTTTCTATCGTTTTCAGGTATAAAAATGATGAGACCTTGAAAAACGCACTTTTTGGGCTAGGCAAATATAGTGGAGTGGGACTCACTATAGTGGGAGCGATCACTATATCAGGTGATCACTATATTGAGACTCAACTGTATATTAGAAAAAGTCAAGACATTGAGAAAGTATAAATCATTCAATACAGTCTCAACAGGGTAATTGGATCTATTTTAAAGAAGAATAAAGAAGAACATTAAACAACTGCTTACAAGTACAGCGCAAGGGACG
>JAMRYI010001289.1:0-33389 GCA_029231635.1 Ditylenchus weischeri | reverse complement strand
CTACTACAGCCTGTATAACTTACCAAAATTCTGTAAGTTTAAAACAGTTAACTACAGATAACCGTACAGTCAACTGTACAGTCAACTGTACAGTTGACTGTACAGTTAACTGCACAGTTAACTGTATACCACCACGTGTACAATCCCTTGTTATGTTCTGTCCGATTTCTCACCGCCAACCGGAAAACTTTCCGGTCAACTTTCCAAATCTTTTCTGTCCGGACGGAAAAGCAACTCTGAGAAAAAGGCAGAACCGAAATTTGCGCAAAAAAGTGGATTTGCACCAAAAAATGTCCATTTTTAGCTAACCTGATCTGTCCATTCCAGCTAGTTTACATTTGTTTCTTAAATTCATTTTAAATTTATACACACGGAACTGTAAAAAAACTCACAATCTACAAGCACGACAAGCACACCTAGCATCTGAATTTTTTTTATCGTGAAAGCAGCGTCAAAAAAATCAATGCTTACTTCTATCAATAACACAAGTACCGCCTCTTCTGCATTGGAATTGCAAATTGTAGGTGACTGCACGGCGGAAGAAGGCATTGCAACCACGACAGGAAAGCACCTTAATAATTCGTATAGTTACACACCACTGACAGCTTGTAAGAAAAGAAGCTTACCCCGTAATGGTAACCATCGGCAGTGTCTCCACATACAGAGCAAAATTCTACTCCTAAAAGTATAAAAATTCATCAATGTGAAGACTCGAAAATCCAAAAATTTTCCGAAATTACGACCAGATCTCAATAAGCTACAAATAGTCTACCGATATTTCTTCTAATAGAAGGTCCCTCTAACAGGGGCTTCCTAGATGTTGATTGAAAAATATAAGGCCCTCCTCTAATATAAGGCCCCCCTAGGGCTTGCAAAAAATGTGAAAAAACTATAGTTGGTTTATTGACCGGTCATTGAATATCGGGTTAATTAACCGGTTAAAAATATCAGAAAATCATTTTATCAATAAACTTTAGCAATTTTCATCAAAGTTAAACAAATCAACATCAAACGTTTTCGAAGTTAGTGAGTTGACTGTATGGCGAGAGTTGACTGTAAAGCAAGAGTTGACTGTATAATAGTAGTCGGAAGCATATTTTTAAAGGAATTAACTGTGACATTTGAAACCAAAATATACTTGCCCGTTAAAAATATTAAATGACCAATTAAAAACCATGTTAATTAACCGACAAAAATTAGGTTGAAAAACCATCATCTAACCCCAGAAAAAACAGTTTTTTGAATCGCGAAGAAGACGAAGAAAACGGATACCTGTGCGACGAATCCTTATATTGAAATATAATTTTGTTTGTTTTGTGTGTAAACATCTCTCGTTTTATAAAAAAATATTTAAGGGATGATTGTATTATTTCGATTTTAAAAAATTCGAAAACATGTGACAGAGACAATAAACGTACAATAACTTTTATTCAAAATGCATCCCACCAGCTGCAATGCAGGCATCCAACCTTTTGGGAAATCCTCAACGATTCTTTCGAGAGTCGATTGGCGAAGCTTGTTCCATTCTTCCTGCAAGGCCTGTTTGAGAGATGCGATCGAGAGACGCGGCTGTGAGCAAGCTCTTTTCCTCCAATAAGCAATTCCTGCAATAAGAGTCACAAGAAAATTGTTGAAGTCTCGTCGAAAAAAATGGTGTAACAAAACCGTAAAATCAAGACGAATAAGAACAAAGAGCACAAGAGTAACACAAACTACTGCAAAAATGAGGAGAATAGCCGATGTTCGCATTTTTTTTAAAGTGGCCGCATTTTTTTGCACCACCCTGTAGGGTAGTTGGCGGTCGGTTTTTTCATTAGTCGGTTTTAAAAAACCAGATTTTTTTAAGAGCCGGTTATTGGCTCCGATAATTTCAACTTTCGGTTTCGGTTCAGTCAAACGACCGCTAACTACCCACCCCTCAGGGGTAGGTGGTCTTTTTAGGGTATTTTTGACTAAATTTTAGCCTTTTTTAAGTCAAATGAAGGTAAAAGTGACAAATTTTGAACAGGTTTTTTTCTTTCTAAGGCCTACCGCATAAAGAAACTCTGGTATGCATACATTTTTTATGCATCCAGAGTCACTTTCGAGTGATTTGTGTCTAAGGTAGGTGGGTGTGCGCATCTCAACCCCAAGCCATCAAGCCCCCTTCGGCGCAGGGGGCTTGATGGGTTAGAGATGCGCGCACTCACTTACCTTAGACATAATTCCGAGCAAGACTCTTGATCAAAATACATTCAGATAGTTTTTTTGCACAGCTCCAGCAAGAAAAATTTGATAAATCACCCAAAAATGACCCTAAAATACCCTAAAAAGACCTGGGTGGGAGGCAAATTTTTTTAATGAAATTTTTTATCCAAGTGTTTAGAAATGCCTCTTTTATCGTGGTAAACTGAAAAAATAAGTTCGGTGGGGGGTTATGATTTTGGGTCACTTCTGAAAAAATCCGAGTATAGGGGAGGGGAGGGGTCAACTATAAAAGTACCTAGCCTGGCCTATACACCCCAAAGGTGGTCAAAACCCTATCTTGGCCAACCTATGCAAAAAACCTTTGCCAACTATTTTTTCATACATAAAAATCGCCTACTTGACTGTGTCAGATCCCTCATGTGTTCCAGTTCGTCCATTGCTACTCAGCTTTACATCTAATACTTCATACAAAATAGTGGATCACAAAATATAGATACGAATAATCTGCTGAAAATATTTAGCGGTAATAGTAAATCAAGTGTCAGAGAACAACTCAAGAAGCACACAAACGCGTGTAAGCACCAACAATCAAAGCAGCATATAACACTCAAGAACACAGCATAGACACATGTACAGGAGGCAATGCAAAAGAGGGGATTGGGGACCAGACAAATGGAGTATTCCATGGTGTATGTGTGGGGGGCAAGGATTGGATTCCAAAAATTTTGACGCAAATATAAATTTACTCCTTGTCTGTATGCAGCCGTGCTGGCCAGAAATGAAAAAAGAATAATAATGGAATTCCGGCCTGGTTTTTAGCACCTCGATTATTTTAATTGTGACTATTAATGATATCTTTTCCAAAATTTTTATTATACAGGGTGCGCCAATTTTTTCGCACGTATTTGTTTTGGCCATAACTTTTTTGTTTTTCATGATTTTGACGTAATTTTTTTTTAAAAGAAAGCTGAGACTCTATAACTGAACCGTATCAAATTTGTTTATGTTTGTTTGTCGTACACACTAAAATTGTGATTATGAAAAGGTCAAGTTTTTCTTTTTAGCCATGACCTACACAGTTCAAGACAAGGCAAAATTCGTCGAATGGTTCATCGAAGAAGGCAAAAGTGTCACAGCATTCGGTGTTCGATATCGGAGGGAGCTTGGAGGGAATACTAAGGTGCCGGACAAGAACAGGCTGTGGGGTTGGTACGTAAAGTTCAAAAGCCAAGGAAGGATTTGACGCCTTGCGACTTTTTTCTCTGGGGATGGGTGAAAAGCAAGGTCTACACGACTCCAATAACTTCAATGGCCGAGCTCAGAAGAAGAATCACACAAGCGTTTGCAGAGCTGCCTGGTGAGATGATCAACAGAGCAATGGGAGCATATCAAAGCCATTCTTGAATACTGCCTAGAAGTGAACGGAAGATCAGTTGAGCAGGAATATGAGTGAAAAGAGTTGTTTATTTTGACTGTTGTCACAAAGTGGTGTTCAAATAAATTTTTTTGTCAATGTTTGGTACGTTTCGGTTGCCTGGAATCTCAGCTTTCTTTTAAAAAAAAAATTACGTCAAATTCATGAAAAACAAAAAAAGTTATGGCCAAAACAAATACGTGCGAAAAAATTGGCACACCCTGTAGCATGATAGGCCAAAGGCTCAAATCATGAAAAAATGCGCACTCATCATGTTCAATGTTCGCCTCTTTTGAGTCTATTATTAATTGAGAAATATGAAAAAAACATTCGAGCTAATTGTATCTGTTTCAGTCTATTTGAGTCCGCAGTTGTCAGGGATAGTCTATTTTCTCACCGACGACTAAATGCTGGGTTTGAGGCACTTATTCAAGAAGTTGTAAAATCTTCATTTTTAACATTTCAGACATTCTTTTTGAACAGTTTTATGTCCGTCTGGCGCCTGACTATGAAGCTTTGGATGTGGTTATTTTGTAGATTTTGTCTTTCTGTGCAAAACTGTTTAAAAAGAATGTAAAAAATGAAGATTTTACAACTTCTTGAAAAATTGCTATCAAACCCAGCAATTAGTCGTCAGTGGGAAAAAAGACTAATGATCCCTCAAGCCACAATATAGTGGTAGCCCTTGAAGATCGTTTCTGCCTCGCTTTTGACACCTTTAAAATACGGTCAAACCTCGTTATAAGGACACTCAAGGGACCGACTAAACGCTGTCCTTATAACGAGGTGTCCTTACGTCGAGGGTCCTTATACAGTCAAACCTCGTTATAAGGACACTCAAGGGACCGACTAAACGCTGTCCTTATAACGGGTGTCCTTACGTCGAGGGTCCTTATACAGTCAAACCTCGTTATAAGGACACTCAAGGGACCGACTAAACGCTGTCCTTATAACGAGGTGTCCTTACGTCGAGGGTCCTTATACAGTCAAACCTCGTTATAAGGACACTCAAGGGACCGACTAAACGCTGTCCTTATAACGAGGTGTCCTTACGTCGAGGGTCCTTATACAGTCAAACCTCGTTATAAGGACACTCAAGGGACCGACTAAACGCTGTCCTTATAACGAGGTGTCCTTACATCGAGTGTCCTTATAACGAGGTTTGACTGTATTTGATTTGTTAAAACTATTGCTCAATCTAATTCATCAGTCGAATTATGATCAGTATCGTTAATTTTGGTTACTTACTTACACGCTAAAAGTAGTTGGTCGTTTTTGGCGATTTTCTCGAAAAACTTTTTTTTGGAAATCTTCCTCCGAGAGCTTTTCCAAAAAGCAGTTGGAGAATTTTGAAAGTAAAAGTTTTTTCCGAAAGCAGTTGGAAAAGGCTGAAAGGAAAAGTTTTTTTCTAAAAGCAGTTATGAAGAGTTAAAATGAAATGTTTTTTAAGAAGCATTCGGAAATTTTAGCTATGTAACGCTTTTGAAAAACTTTTTTGGTATTCTATCGTTGAATGCTTTTGGTTGCATAATTAATATGTAAGATACAGTTTACTTTTCATTAATGAGGAGTTTCAATAAATCTGGAGCCAATGAAAAGCCATCGTGATGATTCGTCGCGCAAAGCAAAGTCAAAAGATGTGGTTACTCTCTAACTGAAAAAGATTCGCCGATTGGAAGGATTGACTCTACAAGTAGATCAAGTGGTTTTCAACACAAGAATCGAAAATTTTACAAGAATTGTGACCGACAATGCTAGCCCTATGATAATGGCCTTGGCTTTTAGAGATTCTACAGGTAGAACAAATATTTAGAACATTTACCATTATTATTTTTTTAACTTTTTAGTGCTCTTGTCGAACAGACTGACTGAAAAAGAAAAAGATGAAGATGAAGAGCCAACTGATGAAGGTGACAGTACAGATGGCAGAGAAGACTGTTCTATAGAAGAAGGCGAATTGAGCGAAGACGAAGTTGAGGACGACGATGAAATGATAGCTAGAGCCATTCGATTCGATCAGGAAGAGGAGGACTTTGGGTAGGGTATCCGGCTGTCAATGTTAGTTTTCTGATTGATGTGATAATATTATCTATTTTAGACTTGATGACCCTCTCTGCATCCCTTGCTTTGTTCATGGGATTCAGCGCACTCTGCTTATGGGAATGGGCAAATCTCTCCACAGGACTCGTGCTTTCAAGAGGTTGAGAACGATGATAAAAAAAATTATGAAGTCAAATGTCGCAATGATGGATTTCGGAACACTACTTGATAATAATTCAAAAAATCTAATAATTATTTGAAATTTAAAATAATTTTATTCAGGCGAAGCTGGCAAGAAAGTTCGTCGGCTTTTGATGTTCGTGTCTAATAGATGGAGATCTTGGATACCAGTAATTCGGCGTGTGCTTACAATAGAAAGTGTAATTGTTAGAGTGGCTAAGACCCACAAACTCGACTATCCAGACCAGGTTTGTCATTCTTATTTTCTGCAGACTGTTTTATTAGTCATTTAATACTTAGGATGAGATGGATTATCTGCGACATGTTCTAACGATCTTACAGCCATAAAAATTATTATTGACAGCCAATCATCCAAGCGTGTCACAATTTTTTCCAGTATTCCCATGTATAAGTTTCTGGCTGCTCACTTGGAGATTATGCAGGTGATAAAAAGTTTATATACCTCGAATTTTACGATAAAATCTCAGGAGGAAATTGTCGAGGCAAGCGACGCATACATACGGATTGGTCAACTTTGGTAGACATGAGGAGTCGGTTGTTTTATTTGCATAACCAGACAATGGATTTTTTAGTCACAACAATGTGTAAACACAATGGACACGCTGGATCCGGAAGAAGAGCAGGTTGTAATTGATCATCTCGTCAAAATGGTTATACAAGCTGTTCTCTTACTTACATCCCTCCTTTACGATTATCATTTTCAGTTACCAAGAGTCTTGTTGCCAGCGATGGTCAGCTATGATGTTCCCACTAAAGAATATCGCCAAGAAGAGAGAGGCTTTGCTGCTTTTATGAACAAAATAAGAATAGAGAAACAAGGAAATGCCAAAGCATCGGTCCCTTCCAGTAGTAATCGTTTTAAAATTGTTGGAGAAGCTGCACGGACTTCCGCCTCGATAATCAAGAGTATGATCCTATCGTTGTTTTGGCGGCCCTCAAGGATAAGGTCAGCAGTTTATATTGCCAATTATTGGCAAAATTAACAGTCTATACAAACCACTTTGCTCTTTTTCCTTATGGTTAGATTTTGTTAACCTTTTCTCTTGCCGTTGATATTTTATGCAATAAAGACATTTTGAAAGTTGAGTTTTATTGTAAAATGGAATCTGGATTTAGTGATTTTCCTAGGAGACTGGCCTAAAGGCGCACTGAATCAAGGCCTCATTATATCACTACAGTCGACGCTCGATATAACGTCCCATTTTGACTGGTCCCTTGATGGATGTTATATCGAGCGTCGACTGTATATCAAAGTCACTAAATCAAGCTTTTCACTCAGATCTTTTACGCTCAAAGCAAATTAGACCTAGTAGAGTCTTTTTATTGCAATAATAAAACAGGAGTCACTACATCAGGGTTCACTATATGGCGGTACGATTGTATAAAGTAATCAAAAAGCAGGAAAATAGGTGGATACAGGATGTGAATCTATCAGTGACAGGCCATAAACACAAGAGTTATTTGGAAAAGCACTTGTTGACTATAATTTCGACTGATTTCAGATGAAACTTTTCCTTCAGCTTTTTCCAACTGCTTTTGGAAAAAAACTTTTATTTTCAAAAAATTTTCCAACTGTTTTTTCAAGAATCTTTTCTTTGAAAATTTCACAACTTTTTTTTTTGAAAATTCCGCTCTCGCATTCTGTTTTCCAAATGCTAATTTAGTAATGCCTGAAAATTGACCACACTTATTAGGATTTTGCTATTCTTTTTTTACAAACAAGCAATTTCGCCAATACGACGTGCACGTTTTTTTTTAATTGGGTGAAACTTCATTTATATTAATAGTGAAGTTGTATAGTTTTTTTAAAAGCGGCCAGTTGAATCAGAATCCCTACAATTTTTCTAACTGGACTGGCAAATCAAATTCACCAAAAGTTTTCAGAGATAAAGTTTTAGAAAGGTGTCGAACCCTTAGCGAATTTGAGGGGATATGCTATATCGAGATTTGACTAAATCTAAATTTCAAACCTGGGCAGGAGTACACTATTTGGGGTAGCTCAAAAGCGCGTTTTTTTTAAGGGAAAGTATGTCTCAGGCCCTAAAAACGATGGAAAAGGCGAAAAAAAGTGTGGGAAGGACGTTTTTCGAAAAAAAAAATTTCTCGATTGCCTTGGTCCCCCTGTGGTTTTTGGTCATTTTTGCCTTTGTCCCCCCTATGGTTTTTGGTCATTTTTCGCCTTGGTTCCCCCTGTTGTTTATGTCAAAAATTTGATTTCTATTTTTATTTTTAATATTGCTTTTACATATTGGCAGCAAGATTTAAAAGTATACAAAAATAAAGACAGAATTTCATTCATAGTGCGGTATTTTACTCCGTTTTGGCAACTGGAGCTGTGCAAAAAGATACTTTATATGCATTTTATGATTAAGAGTACTTCTCGGAATTATGTCTAAGGTATCTCATCTTTCTGGGTTCTCAAGATAAAAATAACAAAAGAGTAATACCTCTACAACTACCATAAAGACTTTTTTGTACCAAGGCGAAAAATGACCAAAAACCATAGGGGGGACCAAGGCAATCGAGAAATTTTTTTTCGAAAAACGTCCTTCCCACACTTTTTTTCGCCTTTTCCATCGTTTTTAGGGCCTGAGACATACTTTCCCTTAAAAAAAACGCACTTTTGAGCTACCCCAAATAGTGTACTTTAGCCCAAACCTGTAAATTTTAAAACTATTCATAATAAGTAATAAACATACCAAATTCTAATTGTTGTCCAACAAAATTATTTGTGGAATCTAAGAAATTTTCATAATGAACGGACCAGCTAGAAAAAAGCACCATTTTTGCCTATGGATTTATATAACAGCTATTACTTACAGCCAAAGCAAATAAAGCCTAAAAATACGCTTGCTTGCTTTTGGTTGAAGTCTGGAAAAATTCTCAGAAAATAGGGTGGTCTTACATGTTCTTAGCACTTTGAATTAGCCAGTCCATGTAGTAGTATTGAACAAAAAAGATCCAAATTGTATGACAAGGCAAGAGAAGTGTCTAATTTCAAAGAATTGGTCGAGGTTAATATGGCAAGAAATTGGCAAGATAAGAAAGCAAAAATCGCGAACAATGCAAAATAGAGGTAGAAACTGGAATAGTCTTTTTTAAATGCACTTTCTAAATTTTTCTGATGCCTAAGTGTTGATTTTAAAAAATCACAAGAACTTTTTTTAGACGCCCAGATTTTCTAGAAATTAGCTCAAAACAAAAAGGCGCCAGACTTACAACAAAAAGCTGCCAGATTACCAATAAAAGGTAATGAACCTATATTTATTCCAATTGCCGGCATGCGCAATTATAAAGTTTCAAGTTATACTTAGGGTTATTGTTTAAAGTTATATTCATTGGTGCCGTAGTGCGCAGAACAGATAAATTTATCCGATACCGTATTTCCTCTAATAGAGCCACCGGGGTTTTTATTTTTTGGATGCCCAAAATTTTTGAAATTGTCAATCAAAAATGGCCCCAACTATGAAGGTCTAGTCAAAAATAAAAGTTGCAGTACGTAACAACACGGGACCTCCTAGGAGGACCCCATGCGAACTATCCCATCTGAGGATAATAGGTCTGGGTACTCTTAGATGGGGGATGCTTTCGCGCTCCACCAACTCTAATGTATTAATCTACCCCGATGAGCTACGGTTTCATGTCACCAGCATGTCATCAATCTCTTCGAGGAACCAAAATTAGAACAAAAAAGATCCAAATTGTATGAAAACCTTATACAGTCTTATACATCTTATACATTATACTTATACAGTTGATGACAATGCTTTTTGGTATACAGTCAAACCTCGTTTATCCGGCACCCCCAAAAGTTCGTTCCCGCCTTGGGTCCGACACTTTTTTCAGCTCAATTTTCGAAGTCTTTTGCAATGTGATTCGCCAGTCTAGTCCGAAATATCGCAAGGATTCTGTTTCTGCCGGTCGTTTTTCCAAAATTTTTAAATTTCGTCATAGACCCGCGAACCTCGGTTATCCGGCACCCTTTTGAAAATCAGGTGCCGGATAATCGAGGTCCGGTCTTTATGACGAAATTTAAATTGAAAAACGAATGGCAAATCAGAATCCTTGTAATATTTTGACTAGACTGGCGAATCACATTTAGCAAAAGACTTCGAAAATTGAGCTGAAAGAAGTGTCGACCCAAGGCGGGAATGAACTTTTGGGGGTGCTGGATAAACGAGGTTTGACTGTATACCAAAAGCATTGTCATCAAATACTGAGTCGATCTGCGTTCACAGAAATTCAAAAAACGGCCTTTAAAAAAAGTTATGACCCCTTAAAAGTGTCAGAAAAATTTGAAACACTCTGTATTTAAGGCTCGGTAGCTAGAAATAAGACGTTGAAATTTTGCATCCAGAGTAACTTCCGAGTGATTTGTGTCTAAGGTATGTAAGTGTGCGCATATGAACTCCAAGTAAAAATGAGAATGACATTAATACATCGAAACTTGAGGGCCATTCAGACAGATCAGATTTCAGACAGATTTTGAAATGTAATTTGTTGTCAATTAGAGAAAAGTAAATTCAATAATTTTTTCGATTTCTACAAAAAAGCATCAGGTATAGGTGGCCAAGGTATATTTTTGTTTTTCCGCATTTTTTATCGAAAATTTCTCAATCATGGTCAATAAAATAGCTGTAGAATGATTACCCCCTCTCTAACAGGTTAACAATCCCCCCATGTCGAAGAAGGGTATAAAAATAATTACCCCATGGCAATTAATAGAGAAAATATACAGTTAAACAAAAGCCAGTTTCAAAAATATTTAAAAAATATTGGTCATTACTATGGTACGCCCTCTTCTCCTATCTTTTTTTTTAAAGTTATCTCTTAACCAAGGATGGAACACCAAAGCCGAAAGTCACAGTCCGGCTAACGAGTTAGAATAAGTAAACACATTTTTTTATTTTAAAATTTTTGTGATCGGGTTCACCGAGAAAGTAAGAAAAATGTAAGAAAAATTAAAAAGTTCTGATAACGGTAATGTCACAAAAAGTGGGGTTGTTGGGGTAGTCTTATTTTAAGCCGACGATTAATTGCTGGGTTTGTGAGCACTTTTTCAACAGCTGTAAAATCTTCATTTTTTGCATTTCACAAATTTGTTTGAACCATTTTACGCAGAAAGGCAAAATTACAAAACAATTTAAAAAATGTTGCAAATGCAAAAATGATGACTAAAAGTGCTCACAAACCCAGCAATTAGTCGCCGGTTCGAAATGAGACTACCCCTGAAAACCCTGAAGTGGAGATTAAATCAAAAATTTGGGATTTTATCGATGCAGGTCGGTGCAAATTCGATGCAAGTTCTATATTATTAGAAATATCTGTATACACAAATATACACAAAATATACACAAATGCAAACTTTTAAAGAGTTTTTAAATAGCAGAGTTACAGCAAAATACAAATAACATAATCGCTGAACACGAAAATTACCTAAAGCACCACATTTTCGTCAAATATCAGCCCAAAAATAGAGTGAAATGCCTTTTGTTTCACTTCTCTCAACACTTTATTGAAATAAAACAGACGGAATGAGACAAAGCGGAGGGAAGAATTAGCAAACACGTGGTGGTGTTGGGGTAGTGCAATTGTTGAAGTTGATTTGCAGGAGGAGGAGGAGAAAAAAGTAGTGGTTTGTCTAGTTCTCTACTCCTCTCTCCCTGGTTATACAGCAGCGGAAAGGACTATTCTCTGCACCCCTGCTGCCTGTTTATTAAGAGAAATACACACACAATAAAAATAGAGGCTCTCACTGCATGCTTTCTTATCTTTGGTTTGTGTGGTGTTAGAGAAAGGGGTGGTGTGTGAATACATGTCATAGATAAAAACAATTTGGAGCCGAAAAAGTGCGGTAAACAAGTTGTGTAGAGAAGCGGGTTTGCTTTTCTGAGCAAAAGTTTCGCTTGTAAGTTGGTTTTATAGTGAGCGAGGGCTGAAAGTTTGTACAACCCATCAATTTTTCTTTTAAGTTTTTTTTTATTATTTAGAAAACAAGGAACCGCTTGGGGCGACATATTTCACAGCAGAAAAGTATGCTTTCAAAAATCAACGGGGACTATATTGGCTTTCAGCTTGATATTTCTCGAGTCCTCAGGTTCGACTTTTTCTGTTTGTTAGCCAAGCTAGTGAAATTCTACAAAGTGAATCGGCAATGGCTTGCAAGATAGCGTATTCAGAATTTTTAAATCCAATTGCACAGTACGATATGCCCTTGCCATTAAGTGTTCAGTTTCTTTGGTATATAATGTCAAAAATTATTTTACCGAGAAATATTTCAATTTATGTTTTTAATAAAAAGTTTTTATAATTAGGAAAAATGTTGTAACCGGAAATTAATTTAACTACGTAAGCTTTTCTTGAAAAAAACTGGACAAGGTTTGTCAATACAGTCGACTCTCGATATTACGCCACTTCGATTTTACGCCACCCTGGAACTCATCTACCGTATTTTCTCTGATTAAACGGCATGCCGGTTTATTTTTTAATCGTCGCTCCGGGGGTTATTGACGTTATTTGACCTTTTAAAGTGAGAACAGCACGGGGAATTAGGCGAATTTTCTAGGATTTTCTAAATTTTTTTTCGAACTGTTTGGTAGATTTTTCCGTTCTTCGTATAAAAGTTCGAAAAAAAATTCTGAAATGCCGAAAATGAAGATTTTATGGCTTGTTTAAAAAGTGCTCTCAAACCCAGCAACTAGTCGGCCAGTCGTTTTAATAATAAGCTTGCCAATCATAGAAGTATCAAAAACAGGTCCGTTCATTATGAAAATTTCTTAGATTCCACAAATAATTTTGTTGGGCAACAATTTGAGTTTGGTATGTTTATTACTTGTCATGAATAGTTTAGTCACTAGTAGTGAAAGGCTAAAGTACACTATTTGGGGTAGCTCAAAAGTGCGTTTTTCAGTGGAAAGTATGTCTCAGGCCCTAAAAATGATGGAAAAGGCGCAAAAAAGTGTGGGAAGGACGTTTTTCGAAAAAAAAATTTTCTCGATTGCCTTGGTCCCCCCTATGGTTTTTGGTCATTTTTCGCCTTGGTACAAAAAAAGTCTTTATGGTAGTTGTAGAGGTATTACTCTTTTATTATTTTTATTATTAATTATTTAAGTGGTTGTTTGACAAGTGGGACAATGAATGTGACCCTTGGGGAACTTCGATGAAAATTTTTCTGGGTATTCCTGTGCAGTATTGCGCAAAAAAATTCGGCCACCTTAAAAATATTGAAGTACGTAACCCGTTGCACGGTCGGTTTCCGATTTTCGGGTGGCAAGCCCTCGGAAGCCTCCTCAATAATGGCCAATTCAATGCAAGACACCTGTTTTTTATCACACAAATGAAACAACACCAGAGATATGACATGAGACAGAGACAATAAACGTACAATAACTTTTATTCAAAATGCGTCCCACCAGCTGCAATGCAGGCATCCAACCTTCTTGGGAAATCCTCAACGATTCTTTCGAGAGTCGATTGACGAAGCTTGTTCCATTCTTCCTGCAAGGCCTGTTTGAGAGATGCGATCGAGAGACGCAGCTGTGAGCAAGCTCTTTCCTCCAATAAGCAATTCCTGCAATAAGAGTCACAAGAAAATTGTTGCAGTCTCGTCGAAAAAAATGGCGTAACAAAACCGTAAAATCAAGACGAATAAGAACAAAGAGCACAAGAGTAACACAAACTACTGCAAAAATGAGAAGAATAGCCCATGTTCGCATTTTTTTAAAGTGGCCGCGTTTTTTCGCGCCACCCTGTAGAGCGTACCCAAGTTCCTTATGAATCAGGCTCCCTAACTCTGAGTGTCCACAAGAAGCGGTACTACGGTCATTCAAAGCTCTAAATTCAAAGCTTTAAAAAGCTCTTAAAACATTCCCCATACCATTAAAAAATTCAAAAAGCTCTAATCTGATATCCCTTGCGCCTTGACTATCTTGTTCAGGGTTGTCAGGGGTAGTCTTATTTCGTCTTGTTAATCCGAACTCAAACTCCAAATACGTGAACACCTATGAGTTCGACTTCATGTTCGTGCTCGGATCAAAGGTGTTCACCTAGCCAAAAATCCGAACTCGAACACGAACTCAAACTCGAAGTACGTGAACAAGCCATGAAAGTCTTGCTTTGAACCTAAAGGAACTACAACTTCCCGATGGGTTGCATAAAATAATAAAAATTATGAAAATTTTTTGATGAGTTTCAAAATTGACTTTTCAAAAAAAATTTCAAATTTTTCATATATAAATTTTTTTTGCAACCCATCAAAAAGTGCTAGTCACTTTAGGGTCAACGCAAGACTTTTTAAAAATCTTTTCCAGGAACTTTTTAGGAATCGACAATTTGCCTAACGATGACTTGCAACTATCGACCAGTTAGTCTTTCGGGCATATAATTATTCTAACAAGAATTTCTGTTGGGTTTTGTCCATATAAATCATTTGGTTGTTTAACTATCTTACAGGGGCATGCCCATCATCGATGGGATTATTTTAGGATTGTTTAATGTGATCAAAATCGAGATTAGTCTGAGATTAGTTTCGAAAACAGCATGATAAAAGGCCGACTCATAGAAAATCGGCTTTTTTTTCTCCTGAGAATACATATATATACTGTACGTATATTCAAAAACCTTTGAATTTGATGCCCTTTTTTCATCGTGTTTGCGGACAAAATCTGCCTCTTTTCAGATGTCTAAACTAACGAAACTGCTTGCTTGGTGCTGGACTTTTGCTTTGGTCCAATTTTTTTCTTGGTCCACCCAGTGGTGGAAAACACCTGAAAAAAAAAAAAGATTTAAGCCAGGATTAATCTCGAGAAAAAAGCTGGCTTTTTCAGCAACCCCAGAATATTTTAAAAGGCTGTTACCAGTGAAATTCAAACGACAAATAAAATGACGCATTTTATTAGAAGTCCATAAAAACAAACCGATAGGCTTTTTTTTTTTCTAATTATATTTTGATTTCTAGCGTGTGTGTGTGTGCCAGCTCTGTGCCAATAACACTGCTGCTTTACAATTAATCGCTATGCACCAACAATTGAAGCAAACAGGCTAAGAGGCGATGAAGGATCACCATTTATCACGGAAAATAAATGATTAGAAAATGATTTCTATTTTTCTTTTTCGTTCTGTTGGAAACACGCGACCATAGTTAATTGCCAAGAGCATACGAGTGGTATCGATTTTATTTGCTGGGGAGATACCCTCCAATTGATGGAATAAATAGATGAAATAGAATCAAAGGCAAGAAAATGTGGTTCGAGTTTTGTGCAAGTATTGATAACAAAGATAACAGTTGAAAATATGTAAGATGAAGTACAATATTGATGTAGAATTAGAAAAAAAACTACAACAAGAATGTAGAAAAAATTTAATTTTCAACTGCCGATGGTTAATAGGTCCTAGCATATTATGGTAGGTACAGGGTGGAAGGAATTTCGGCCATAACTTTTTTATTTTTCATGATTTTGACAGGATCTTTTTTTTAATCGAAAGCTGACACTCTAGGCAACCGAATGACACCAAATTTGCAGAGAACTCTTTTTTTTGAACATCACACAACAATGGCAGACATTAATAACAACACATTTTCACTTGTTGACAGGATCCATGTTGGTGAAAGTGCGCTTCATACGAAAAGAGAACATTGTTGCGAAAGTGAGAGTTGTCGATTAAATACTGCATCACAATAGCGTGTTCCACTCGCTTGTTCTGATCATAGTGGTGCAGCCGTCCTGCCTGGGCCGTCCCGTCCAGGACGGCCGGGTTTCGGCCGGCCGGCGGCCGACCGACGAAAATCCTGGATGGGACGGTGGATGGCCGGCAAAAATTTTGACGTTTAGGACGGGACGGCGGACGGGTGGCCGAAAATTTGGAGATGGCGGACGCGGTCCAAATTAAAAAAAAATGGACCACTATGATTCTGATCGACTTGCTTCAATTCTTGATGACCTGCAGCTTGTAAGGATGAAACTTTGACTCTTTGTGGATTCTTCGGATTCTTCTTGGAGATGGCATTCCTTCGACGTTTGCAGCCCAACAAACGCTTGAATGCGACATTGCTTTGAAGAAGTTGATCACTTCCGCTGTTTTCTCTTCGGTATGAACCCACTAAAGCAACAAAGTACAAGAAAGAATAGGAGAAGAGAGAAGCCAAAGGATGCCAACCTTGTTGCCCGCCTTCCTTTTTCGCTCAACGCTGCCTTCTCCTTTGAACTTGTTGCACCAATCGAGGATGCTGTTGCGATCGGCCACCTTCGCATTTCTCCCGAGCTCCCTCCGATAGCGAACGCCAAATGCTGCAACGCTTTTGCCCTCTTCGATGAACAAATTGACGCACTTTGCCTTCTCTTGAGCAGTGTAGACCATGACTAAAAGAAGAAAACTGAACATTTTATTGAGTCCCATTTTTAATAACGACAACGACCAGCAAAATAAACAAGTTTGGTGTCATTAGGTTGCCTAGAGTGTCAGCTATCGAATAAAAAAAGATCGTATCAAATTCATGAAAAACAAAAATGTTATGGCCAAAATTCTTTCATGAGAGAAATTGCCCCGCCCTGTATTCTGTTCAATTTTTAAATTAATTTAGTGAGAAAAATGAGATAACTATTTTTTGCAAAATTACAATTCCACCTTCACGATTTTGAGGTACGACTTTTAAAGAATGCCGAAGCCCTTGACCAATTGTTCAAAAAGTGCACGCGTAATTTTTCGACACGCTGTATTAGGTTGTTCGGAAAGTCATGGGAAAAACCATGTACATTTTTTAATGTTGCTGCGACTTTTTCATAGAAATTTTTAACTACTCTTTCACAAAGCCAATGCACAGGGCTCTCCCCTTTGTCTCAGGGAGTTCTTGGCGAAAATAGATCATAAATAGATTTCTTGATCCTGTTCCTATAGAAATTTTTACTCAACCGTTTTTCTTCAAGGTATCACACCAAATTTTTTTTCTATCCCAGATAGACCTGCTAAAGTTAATTCTTTAGTTAATTTTTCTCTTTTTGTATGAGATTCGTACCCCTAAACACCACGAACCACCTTAAAATATCCAAACCACTCCAAACCAGTTGGATATTAGGTCGATTGACCATTTAAAGAAATCCACTTAAACCATCCAAAAATTTCAAAATAAATCAATCGGAAGCTAAGTTTTGATATAATTTCGATACAATTGATACAACAAATTTCTCTTCCCTTATTTTCTCAATGAGAAAAGCCTAAAAGTAACTTTCCACACCACTCAACCACAAACAACAACCGGATTTATAACTTATATTTATTGCATCAAAGATAGGAGAAGAACAGAAGCAGTATTCTAACATAACAATTTCAAAGGAAAATATATTGTAGCCGGAATCATCTTCATCCTTCTTCGATTTGACTCCAACAGCATGGCACCATTACTAATAGTGCAGCGATAATGACATGACACCTGGTTGAGCACCACCTCAAAGCACACCGATGAACGCACAGAGTGATGCCTGAGAGTATTCAGATTGCTCTGTTTCCAGTTCAATCGCACCATGCTGTAACATTCAATTATTGACGTCACAGGACAATCCAAAAATTACCTCTGCTAAGAGCCTAAAGAATTGGATCCAAAACTTATTTCGCAATTTGACAAAAATCCACATACCATCAATGACTATTTGAGCAGACGCAGGAGCACCATGAACAAAGGACACAAAGCTATAAGAACAAGTAGAATCGACAGAATTACATTGTAAAGTAGAGTAGCTACCGGCACTGATCGCAGTCGACCGAGCCGATTTGCTGTAACTGACGAAAAGCTGACTTGGGAACGAAGAGATCTAAAAGGACACCATAGCTGGATCACTAGCGATTCTACTGACTTGACGAAAGAGCTGCTTGATTTGATGAGGCCGAACACATCTTAAATTGAATACATAAAAATTATTATAATTCTAAAACGAGAAGACGAAAACAAATTGAGAGTGAGAGCGAAACAAGATGTGACCATGTGCTTTGAAATAATTGCATCCAATAATTGCATCCATATTTCGCAATAATATTGCGAAATAACACACTGGCTAACAGCTGCTAAAAGAGTCTTAAAGGTACAGTCAAACCTATCTATAACGTCACCCCTCTATAACGTCACCATCGTAAATCCCCGCCAAAATGTTGTATAAAATGACATAACTTCGTCTGCTATAACGTCACCCATTCCCTCTCTATAATGTCACTTTCGTTCAAAAATTCAAGTTTCAGAGCAGATTCGATCTTTTCGATTCTCTCCACCTCGTCCAAAGTGCATGGGAGCGGGTGAGCGCTACGACGATCAGGAATTGCTTTGCCGAGGCTAAGTTTGTGGAAGAGGTTTGCCTATAGGATTTAGGTGACTTATGATAAGGACTTAGGACTTATTTATTTAGAAGATTCAAGAAGAGGAAGACGACGTGGAACTCGCTGAACTATGGGGTCTACTGCCGGCTGATGAGAGGATGGTTGATGATGAGGAGATCGACCTGACCGACTTTTTCGAAGCCGATGACCGCCTCACGACTTATGGAGTCTTCACGTTGAAGGAGATCGCCGAGGATGTCTTACAAAAAGAGGAGCCGGAAGAAGACGAGGTTGAAGAGCCGATGATCGTGAATAGGGCAGTTTCCTTCGGAGATGCTCAAAGTGGAATGATCGCCCTTCGGGAGTACATAAACGAACACAGCAACAAGCCAGGCGTGATGAAGGCATTCGATGTTCTCGACGATGAGATGCAGGAACTCCGAAGAAAGAAGATGCGCCAGCCAACGATTTTGGAGAGCTTTGGATTGAATTGAGTTCGTTTATACCGAATAAAGCCCCTTTGTTTCATGTCTCTCTGTTCCTTGTCTCTTGGTTTAGACCCTTTTAATCAAACCTCTGTATAACGTCACCCTCTCTATAACGTCACCTTGGCTCGGTCCCGAAGAGTGACGTTATAGACAGGTTTGACTGTATAGGGCAGAAAAGAGGCGGAGCTTAACACCCTCCTATACCTTTGGGCTTATCTTTCAAAGTCCCTATAGGTATTTTCAAACTTTCCAATTTTTGAATTTTGTTTGCACTACCATGTAGCGCAGAATCTCAGCTTTCTAACAAGCTATCAAACTCTTCTGAATAAATTTAGAAATGTAAAGATTTAGGGATTTGAAAAAGTAAATAAAAAATAAAATTTACTTTATTCAAACCCTCAAATCTCTACATTTCTGAAACTGTTTAATCAAGTTTGATAGCTCGTTCAAAAGCTGAGATCCTGGGCTACACGATGATATCAAAATATTTGGAAAATAACCGAAAAAATTAAAAGAAAATGCCAAATTAAAATTAGTGGGTATTTTTAACGAAATTAGCGGGCATTTTTCACACATGAGCGGGCAGATTTAAATATAATCCTTTTCCTTTCGCTCTCACTCCCACTCTTCACTCTCACTTTCAGTGTGTGTCCAATAAGCGGACATAAATTTTCACTCTCACTTTCACTCCTACTCACTTTTTGTGAGTTTTTGTTTTAGAAAAATGTCGATTTCGTCTTTCGTCGTGTTTGACACGCTTTGTCAAATGCAGGTTTTTATTGATTTTACGACCGTAATTGCCTTTTTTCTTTTTGTTTATTTTAAATGATCTCTATTTTAAATGATTGCTTGCAAACGCTTGCTCTGACAAATAAAAAAATTATGCAAAAATAGAAATATATGCAGTGAAAAAAAAATCAATAAAAAAGAATATAAGCATTTTTACATGGGGGTCATGATCATTCACAGTGCTCAGAACTATCAAAAGTCACAATTGTTTTTGCCTTTCACGTGTAACTCAGTTTATTTTTTTTTGCCTTACATTTTGACTTTTTTCAAATGCTACCGTATAAATATTGATATTTAACAAAATTGAAGATTTCGGCGCTACTATAGAATACCAACCCCGCCCCAAAAAAAATTTTTTTTCAAAATCATGTTTTAACCATTCCTAAGTAATTTTTATGCGCTAAAAACGATAAAAACGGTGTTTTCTGACATTTTCTGGCCTAAAAAGTAAGTTTTGGAAAAAAAAAATTTGGGTAAATCTAAAGTAGATTTCGAAAAAAATGCTTTTTTAAATTGGCGCCAAAGCATTTTTAAAGGGATTAAGGGCTGTATTGGGAGGGGAAGGGAATAAAAGACGGCCACATTGAACATATTGAACATAAACAGCATTCAACAGCAAAACACAAGCCACCGGAGTCTCGTTCAACTCCAACACAATACCACACCTCCAAAAAAGTGAAATTTAAACATAGTTTTGTTAGCAGGACCTACCGCATAAAAAGGTTTTTTGCGTATATTTCATTTTCAACAATATTTCTCGAGTGATTTGTGTCTAAGGTATGTGGGTGTGCGCATCTCAACTCCAAGCCCCCAAGCCCCCTGCGCCCTCGAAGGGGAGGGGACTTGGTTGCTCCCAAGGGGGCACAAGGGGCTTCAGAGTTAGAGATGCGCGCACTCACTTACCTTAGACATGATTCCGAATTGTACGTTGGATAATATTCGCTATATTAAGTTTTATAGCCAATGTTCTGTTATCAAAATATTGTGTAATAATTTGTTTAATACCTTGAATACCTTAATACCTTAATACCATTGAAAATATAGCAAAAAATTGAAATTAAGTCAAAAAAACTAAAATTTAGTCAAAAAGTTTTTATAAAAATTACTTAGGAATGGTTGAAACATGATTTTGAAAAAAAATTTTTTAGGGGGGGTATTCTATAGTAGGGTCAAGATTTCTTTTAAAATGCCTTGAAAATCAAGACATATAGAAAATTTGGAAAAAAAATTGCCTTGGTCCCTATTGGCTTTTTCAAAACAACAGGAGGAGCCGGCAGAGGAATTTTCAAAAAAATCGGTTCTTATGCTTTATCCCGACCCCACCCTAATTTAAAAGAGTACCGGGATACTGGAAAATAGCCTAAAAGTATGGAAATTGAACAAATTTTTGCCAGCTTGGTCCTACTGCACAAAGAAACTCTGGTACAGTCGAACGTGTCTATAACATAACTCTATATAACATAAAACTCTACAATTTCTGACGGGAGGGGGGCAGCAATTTTTTGAGAGTCATTTTACCTACACCGTTTTTCTTTTTTTGGTCAATTTTATCGACTGTTTGGCTGACGGGAGGGGGCAGCTGCCCGGCTTGCCCCTTCCCCCCTGGCTACGCATATGCCTCTCTATAACATAAAACTCTGTATAACATAAGGTTTTTCCTGGCCGCACCCGAAAAAACACCCCTCTACAAAACATAAATCGCTTAAATTTCTCAAAAACTCAGATTTGTTTTGTCTAGATAAGAAATTTGTTTACATTCAGGTAGTCATGAATCAAAAATTATCATTTTTTTTGTGTTTCTCGTTTGTGATGCGTAATTATATTTTTGGAATGGTTACTCTATATAACATAACGTATTTCCTCTAATTAGCGCCCCCCCTGATTAAAAATCGTGCTCTTGCCATCATGTTTTTGACCCACTTTTTGATCACTTCTCTCAGGCAAGTTACCAACCATTTTATAGCTCATCCCACTAGCTACAAAATAGGTGGTAACTTGCCTGAGAGAAGTGATCAAAAAGTGGGTCAAAAGCATGATGCCGAGAGCACGATTTCGAATGAGGAGGTGGGGGGCGCGCTAATTAGAGGAAATACGGTAACGTTTTTGGCGGTCCCCTGAATTAGGTGATATAGTGGTTCGACTGTATGCATGCATGTTTCATGCCGCCAAAAAGGCGAATCAACTTATTTGCGTCAAAATGAAAATAAAGTTCAATAATCAAAACTTGGGTGGGGTCGGGATAAAGGATAAGAACCAAAAAAAATCATTATTTACCTTTCAGCGTTTTTTTTTCATTTGAAAAAGCGCTGAAACTTTAACGCCCCTTAATTTTATACCACTTTTGAGACATGATATCAATGTTGCCAATCCGAATTTTTTAATTAATTTTCACCGGTTTTCAGTTTCTTAAGTTGAAAACAACAAAATACCACAATGAAGTTTTTTTGTTTTGCATGTTTCTTTGCTGCAACCTGCTTTAACAATTTAGTATCTGGAGGTGAGTTCATATAAGAATTTTTATTATACAGGGTTGTCCAAATTTTTTGATCAATTTCATTTTTTTTTGTAATGCGCTATACCAACGAGATCTTTTTTTTGTTCGATAGAGGAGGTGATAGGAATTCGGGCGCTGCCGGAGTATACTCCCCCCAACTCCCCAACTATACTCCCAAACTTTTTCAAAACACCATTTTAACCATTTCTAAGCATTTCCTACACGTTGAACACGATAAAAAAGGTGTTTTCACCTACTTTTTTCTATAAAAAGTCGATTTTTTTTAAATCTTGAATTTTGGTATTTTTAGTTGATTTCTGTTTATTATAACTCAGTAAATCAGATTTTGAGGGTACCTTGGCCCCAAAAAGATGGAATTTGAACATAGTTTTGTTAACTGGGGCCTACCGCATGAAGAAACTCTGGTATGCATACATTTTTTAGGCATCCAGAGTCACTTTCGAGTGATTTGCGTCTAAGGTATGTGGGTGTGCGCATCTCAACCCCAACCAACCAACCCCTTCGGGGGGGGGGGCGCAGGGGGATTGATGGAATAGAGATGGTAAATCATATGTTGAGGATGCCTTGACCCCAAGAAGATGGAATTTGAACATAGGGTGGCTTGGTTGGTTAGAGATGCGCGCACTCACTTACCTTAGACATAATTCCGAGCAAGACTATTGATCAAAAATGCATTTAGAGGTTCTTTTTGCCCAGCTCCAGTGACCAAAACATAGTAAAACAGCCAAATGGTCGAAATTTCAAAATGCCCAAAACTCAATTTTTTATTGACCAGAACACAAAAATAATGTCTTTTTTAAAGTTCTGAGGTGATTTTAGGTTGATATAGGGTGTTTGGAAACACTTTTAAAAAATTTCATTTGGAGGGGGGGACTATATGTCGGAATTCGTTTGACATCTTATTTGTCATTTTTTGATAAAAATTTTCTTTTCTGCTAGCTAGTTAAAGATTTGGTTATTTTTTGGGTAAAATAGCTTAGTTTAGTAAGAAGTCGTAACAAAGATCCATAATGACACTTTATTGGACAACACAGCGACAACAAATTAGAACATTCATTCAGTATTTCCGTACTCTTGCTCAACACTTCGACCTCCAACTTCAACCTTCTTTGGTGGTCCGGATTGGGCATACCAGATATTGTTCACACTCTTTGCTGCAGGGTGTAAGCCATTTTACTGAAAAATTAACGAAATCTTTAACTAGCTAGCAGAAAAGAAAATTGGCGCTACGAGTACACCCCCAAATGACCTTTTTTTTTTTAAAATTACCTGTTAACACGATTTTAGGGTGTATCCTGCTTTTCAATAAAAAGTCGATTTTTCAATAAAAGTGAATTTAAATTTGTATTTTTTATTTGAGTTGATGTTTATTATCTATACATATAGTATTTTTGTCGGCATGTCACGCTTTTTTTTCGTGCCACGCTTTTTAACCCACTTCCCGATTGTATTATATTTTGTTCTCATCATATCTAAGGGTAAATCGGGGTCGCTGAGAACGCTAATGCTATCAGAATTGACATGTGATGCTTAAAATTTTGAGTTTTGCCAGAAAAGTGGGAAAAACCAGGTATGCTCAAGGGGGTCTTTGAACCTGTGACCCCAAATTTTTTTTTCATTTTTAGTTTATTTTGGCGCCTGTTAAGGCGCCTGTTCGGCTTGTAACTTAGTAAATCAGATGTTGAGGGTACCTTGGCCCCAAAAAAATGGAATTTGAACATAGTTTTGTTAACTGGGGCCTACCGTATAAAGAAACTCTGGTATGCATACATGTTTATGCATCCAGAGTCACTTTCGAGTGATTTGCGTATAAGGTATGTGGGTGTGCGATTCAAATAATTGAAGAAGTGAGGAATCTTCCGAACATAAAATCAATGATCAAAGACTATCATTACAGTCAACTCTTGGTATAAGCACACCTCCTCAGTTTTGCTGAAAAGACTGGTCACTGCCGAAATACACACCCTTTTTGAAAATTAGGTGTGCTTTTATCGAGAGCCTTGCGTCTTTTTGGCAAAACTGTGGCCATTTGCAGAAACGAAGAGTAAAATCAGAGCCTTTGAAATTTTTTTGACCAGGGGCGGTAGAAATAAGCTTTCCCTTTACCTTTACCTCTACCTTTACCTCTACCTTTACCTCTACCTTTACCTCTACCTTTACCTCTACCGTTACCTTTACCATTAGTTTTCTTAGAAACAAGTTTAACATCTACCCCTACCTCTACCTTTACCTCTACCTTTACCTCTACCGTTACCTTTACCATTAGTTTTCTTAGAAACAAGTTTAACATCTACCCCTACCTCTACCTTTACCTCTACCTTTACCTCTACCTTTACCTTTTACCTTTACCTTCAGCAATAAGTTTTACTTTTACCTTTACCTATACTTTCACCTATACCTCTAGCTGCAGGTACTGGTAGAGGTAAAGGTATAGGTGAGGGTGAAAACTAGAGGTAAAGGTAAAATATATTTTTTTCTGTGAAAAGTAATAGTTAACAAAACAAAATGTGCTAGCTCAGAAACTTTTGATTGTATTAAAGAAAGTATTACATATATGTGTATATATGATTTGTTTTTTCAGTGATTCGTTAACCATCATTTAAATTTCATTAAATTTATTAGCTAAATAATGATAGGGTGAAATTTTTGAAACAATCTGTTAGCAAAAATAATTTTGCACAATTGAGTTTCTCATCGCATTTCCTGTACTTAAAAGTGGGTCATTAGATTAAGGGTGGGTCATCACGAAAATAACGAAAAACACATGGTTCGGCTTCATGTCAAAATTTCTAGAACATTGAAAATTAACATTTAAACCATTGCCAATTAATGCTTTAAAAAACCATCTTCGCCGGACATTTAAATAAAAAATTCATCCACATTAATTTTTTTTGTGGGAGCTTACAATTTAAAAAAATAAAAATAGAAACTAGGAAGGATGTGCAAAAAATGATGTTCGCGAAAACTCCTCTTTTTAAAGAAAAAATTGCAAAAATAACCTAAAATTCGTGTTAAGCATCCTAAATTTACCTTAGGACGTGTTTTTGGTTAGGCACAAAAAGGTTTTTTAGCTAAAGGTAAAATTTTTACCCTGCTCGGGAGCAGGGTAAAAATTCCATGATACCCCCGCTGTTGTTTTTACCTTTACCTTTCCCCTTACCCGGTAGAAACAAGGTCATTTTAACCCTTACCTCTACCTTTACCTTTAGCAATAAGGTTTACCTTTACCTTTACCCTTACCTTTACCTTCAGCTAGCTTATTTCTAGAGCTGAAGGTGAAGGTAAAAGGTAAGAGGTAAAATTGCTAAAGGTAGAGGTAAGGGTAAAAATGACCTTGTTTCTACCGCTGAAGGTAGAGGTAAAGGTAGCGGTAAAAAGTGAAGGTAAGGGTAAAGCTTATTGCTAGAGGTAAGGGTAAAAGGTGAAGGTAGAGGTAAAGGTAAGGGTAAAGCTTATTGCTAGAGGTAAGGGTAAAAGGTGAAGGTAGAGGTAAAGGTAAGGGTAAAAAAGCTTATTTCTACCTCCCCAAATTCACAAATCTTTATTAATGAAAGGCTTTAAAAACAAAGTTAAATGTGTCGGACCGTAGGCGGAAACAAACGAGAAGGGGTGTGCTTATATTAAGAGTTAACTGTAAATTAACTGTGACGCTAAGAAGTCGAGGCAATCTAAAATAGATGAATTTAATTTATTACTATTAGCAAGAGGCTTTAAAAAATATATAAAACATTAACTAATAAATGTGTTTTTGCATTTTTAGAGCTAGATATAAGACACAAAGGCAACTATTTTAAATTATATTTGTTTAATGAAGAAATCGGATGCCTCAAATATAAAGAAACTTCCGACACAGTAGTGAAAATGGAAGAGATATATATAGATGAAGATTACAGAGGCCAAGGTTACGGCATGCAACTAATTAAACATTTTGAAAACAGCAACGTGGCTAAAGGCAAAAGAATAACGCTTAAAGCCAAAAAACCTTCTGAAAAAGACAGTCGAGACTTAGTTGACTACTATAAAAAGCTTAATTATGTACAAATTACGTCTAGTTCTCGTATTATGTACAAAGATCTTGAGTGATTAAAAATTCAAACTTGTTTTCTTCTTTCTGTTTTTACTTATCTTTTTCTAAAAATTGTCGGATCTAGTGGAGAATCCGTGTCCAAAATATGCATTGGTCCCCCTTGTTGTTTTTTCGTGAAAAAGAGCTTGGTCCCCCTGTTGTTTTTTCGTGAAAAAGAGCTTGGTCCCCCTGTTGTTGTTTTTCGTGAAAAACAGCTTGGTCCCCCTGTTGTTTTTCGTGAAAAAGAGCTTGGTCCCCCTGTTGTTGTTTTTCGTGAAAAACAGCTTGGTCCCCCTGTTGTTTTTCGTGAAAAACAGCTTGGTCCCCCTGTTGTTTTTCGTGAAAAAGAGCTTGGTCCCCCTGTTGTTTTTCGTGAAAAACAGCTTGGTCCCCCTGTTGTTTTTCGTGAAAAACAGCTTGGTCCCCCTGTTGTTTTTCGTGAAAAACAGCTTGGTCCCCCTGTTGTTTTTCGTGAAAAACAGCTTGGTCCCCCTGTTGTTTTTCGTGAAAAACAGCTTGGTCCCCCTGTTGTTTTTCGTGAAAAACAGCTTGGTCCCCCTGTTGTTTTTCGTGAAAAACAGCTTGGTCCCCCTGTTGTTTTTCGTGAAAAACAGCTTGGTCCCCCTGTTGTTTTTCGTGAAAAACAGCTTGGTCCCCCTGTTGTTTTTCGTGAAAAACAGCTTGGTCCCCCTGTTGTTTTTCCGTGAAAAACAGCTTGGTCCCCCTGTTGTTTTTCGTGAAAAACAGCTTGGTCCCCCTGTTGTTTTTCGTGAAAAACAGCTTGGTCCCCCTGTTGTTTTTCGTGAAAAACAGCTTGGTCCCCCTGTTGTTTTCCGTGAAAAACAGCTTGGTCCCCCTGTTGTTTTTCGTGAAAAACAGCTTGGTCCCCCTGTTGTTTTTCGTGAAAAACAGCTTGGTCCCCCTGTTGTTTTTCGTGAAAAACAGCTTGGTCCCCCTGTTGTTTTTCGTGAAAAACAGCTTGGTCCCCCTGTTGTTTTTCGTGAAAAACAGCTTGGTCCCCCTGTTGTTTTTTCGTGAAAAACAGCTTGGTCCCCCCTGTTGTTTTTTCGTGAAAATTGTCAAAATTTTGACATTTTAGCGATTACGACCCTTTTATGACTGCATTTTTTCAATAAAACTGACTATTTTAGTTCTATATATGACCATTGCAGCTCAAAGAAAAATTTTCGATTTTCCAAAAGTTAGTTTGGGCAAAAATGGGTTAAAGACAGGGAACGTAACTGTACTTTTTAAAAAGATTTGTACTTTTTTCGGGACCCCAAATCTTTTTTATTTTTGAAACTTTTAGTCAAAATCTTTTTTTTGCTTTTCGAAATAGCAATAAGCACTGTATAAAATGGCATTTTTGACGAAAAATGAGCAAATTGTACTTTTTTCAAAATTTTGAGTTACGTACCCTGGTTAAAGACCTTCCTTCAGCAGTTTTTTTTTTCAAATATTAGTGAATTTGTTTTTTACTTTGATTTAATTTGTTTCCCGGTTTGTTAGTAGTGGTGTTTTTATATTAACGGACGGGACAAAAGTCCTTGCACAAACTTTAGGAGCTCAGATCTGTAAAATACGGATTTACATGAACAGTTCGATAAGAATTCCATTCTATAACATTAAGCGATTCCAGCGGGCCAAGGGCTGACCCTTTATATATCAAGAAATATATCAAGGAAATTTAACCAATAAAAATAAAGATACATGCGCTGTCTCAGATTTCTTAAATTTCCTTGATATATTTCTTGATATATAAAGGGTCAGCCCAAACTGACCATGTGCCCCCAAAGGGGCTTCCTATTGAAGTAGGTTGCCTGCCGAAGGCGAGCAAAAATCTAAAAAGTCAAAATTTTTGATGAAAAGTGGTCGGAAACAACGTTTTTATCGATTTTAGCGTGTAAGAATTGCTTAGAAAGGGTTAAAACCTGTTTTTGAAAAAATTCCGATATGGGGGAACCGTATAAGTACCAAAATCCGTTCATTCAACCATCAGCACTGTTTATTTGAACATCCATAGCAATTCAACAAAAGAAAACTGCGCTTTAACGGTCATACGAGAAGAAGTTAGTGATTTGCGACTGCTTTTTTCACCTCCTGAAAGAAAAACATCTAGAGCATCACTGTGATGGAGAACGCCAGGATCACCGGCATTTTCTACAGCAAATTGACGGATGACTGCCAAAGCGCGCTGTGCTTCAATTCGTGTGATTGGCGGCTGATCAAATCGAGCGAGATGACGGATTATCGAGAGCTGACTGTATGTTTTTTTTTCATTTTTCCATAAATTCATTATCATAGTTTTATAAATAGACAAAACTTTCCCTAAATAGCAATTCTGCTTCTGAAATTACCGCATTCAGTAATCCTAGCTTGTGTTCTTTACCCTCATCGATTTCAACAATTCGCCAACGAAGCAGAAATCGCCTACATAAGTAGGAGCGCAAAACTAAGCAAAAGGGCATGAAAAAACCAACCCCTAAAAGCTATTGTCTTGTTTGGTAATAGCTGCGAAAACAATCCCGTTTCATCCGTACTGAAAATATCCTCTGCTGAGAAGTGCGCCAGTGACCCGAAAAGAACCTATTTTGTCACTCACGAACAGAACCGACATCAACCGCTCCAGCTTCACCTTGCTCTGTCTTGAATTTGATTCCATGACGGCCCTTGAAATTGGTCAATCATCTCTCATTAGCTTTGAAGTGGACGATTTCCAGCCTATTTGCTATCGCCAGCGCCTTTTCGGTTGCTGAAAGGTTGATCTACAAAAGAGTTTAAAAAATGTCTGAAATGCAAAAAAATGAAGATTTTACAGCTTGCTCACAAACCCAGCAATTAGTCGTCGGTTCGAAATAATACTACCCCTGACAACCCCACAGATGTCAGCTCCGCCTTCTTGCTTTTACTTCCACCGTCCATTGCACTCAGGATACTTTTTTTCTGGCTCAATATGTCGTTAATAGTTGTTCTAGACACACCGAATTGCTTAGCTAGAGCAGAATTGGTCTAGGCACACCGAATTGGTCTAGGCACACCGAATTGCTTAGCTAGAGCAGAATTGGTCTAGGCACACCGAATTGCTTAGCTAGAGCAGAATTGGTCTAGGCACACCGAATTGCTTAGCTAGAGCAGAATTGGTCTAGGCACACCAATTGGTCTAGGCACACCGAATTGCTTAGCTAGAGCAGAATTGGTCTAGGCACACCGAATTGCTTAGCTAGAGCAGAATTGGTCTAGGCACACCGAATTGCTTAGCTAGAGCAGAATTGGTCTAGGCACACCGAATTGGTCTAGGCACACCGAATTGCTTAGCTAGAGCAGAATTGGTCTAGGCACACCGAATTGGTCTAAATTTCTCAATAAGGAAAAATTTTTTTTGGCGGCAAAAAAAGTTCGTGTGATATCAATGACTATTGTGCGCCTACTCCTTGCGCGTCGAACAAAAAAAAGATCGGGTCGATATGAAGACCGGAACATGGGGGCGCGGGCACTTTTATGAAGGTGGTCAGAATCGAGAAATTCGGAGAATTTGAAATGAATTTGAAATAAAATTTTGGTTGTCTCGCGAGGAAACCGAAAATAAGGTGGTATTACTGTATTAAAGAGTAGTTATATAAGTAAATCGACTATTCTGAGCATGAATAGATGCCCGTACTATGTACAAAATTTTTTTGACCAGGGGCGGTAGAAATAAGCTTTCCCTTTACCTTTACCTCTACCTTTACCTCTACCTTTACCTCTACCTTTACCTCTACCTTTACCTCTACCGTTACCTTTACCATTAGTTTTCTTAGAAACAAGTTTAACATCTACCCCTACCTCTACCTTTACCTCTACCTTTACCTCTACCGTTACCTTTACCATTAGTTTTCTTAGAAACAAGTTTAACATCTACCCCTACCTCTACCTTTACCTCTACCTTTACCTCTACCTTTACCTTTTACCTTTACCTTCAGCAATAAGTTTTACTTTTACCTTTACCTATACTTTCACCTATACCTCTAGCTGCAGGTACTGGTAGAGGTAAAGGTATAGGTGAGGGTGAAAACTAGAGGTAAAGGTAAAATATATTTTTTTCTGTGAAAAGTAATAGTTAACAAAACAAAATGTGCTAGCTCAGAAACTTTTGATTGTATTAAAGAAAGTATTACATATATGTGTATATATGATTTGTTTTTTCAGTGATTCGTTAACCATCATTTAAATTTCATTAAATTTATTAGCTAAATAATGATAGGGTGAAATTTTTGAAACAATCTGTTAGCAAAAATAATTTTGCACAATTGAGTTTCTCATCGCATTTCCTGTACTTAAAAGTGGGTCATTAGATTAAGGGGGTGGGTCATCACGAAAATAACGAAAAAACACATGGTTCGGCTTCATGTCAAAATTTCTAGAACATTGAAAATTAACATTTAAACCATTGCCAATTAATGCTTTAAAAAACCATCTTCGCCGGACATTTAAATAAAAAATTCATCCACATTAATTTTTTTTGTGGGAGCTTACAATTTAAAAAAATAAAAATAGAAACTAGGAAGGATGTGCAAAAAATGATGTTCGCGAAAACTCCTCTTTTTAAAGAAAAAATTGCAAAAATAACCTAAAATTCGTGTTAAGCATCCTAAATTTACCTTAGGACGTGTTTTTGGTTAGGCACAAAAAGGTTTTTTAGCTAAAGGTAAAATTTTTACCCTGCTCGGGAGCAGGTAAAATTCCATGATACCCCCCGCTGTTGTTTTTACCTTTACCTTTCCCCTTACCCGGTAGAAACAAGGTCATTTTAACCCTTACCTCTACCTTTACCTTTAGCAATAAGGTTTACCTTTACCTTTACCTTTACCTTCAGCTAGCTTATTTCTAGAGCTGAAGGTGAAGGTAAAGGTAACGGTAAAAGGCAAAGGTAGAGGTAAACCTTATTGCTAAAGGTAAAGGTAGAGGTAAGGGTAAAAATGACCTTGTTTCTACCGCTGAAGGTAGAGGTAAAGGTAGCGGTAAAAAGTGAAGGTAAGGGTAAAGCTTATTGCTAGAGGTAAGGGTAAAAGGTGAAGGTAGAGGTAAAGGTAAGGTAAAGCTTATTGCTAGAGGTAAGGGTAAAAGGTGAAGGTAGAGGTAAAGGTAAGGGTAAAAAAGCTTATTTCTACCTCCCCAAATTCACAAATCTTTATTAATGAAAGGCTTTAAAAACAAAGTTAAATGTGTCGGACCGTAGGCGGAAACAAACGAGAAGGGGTGTGCTTATATTAAGAGTTAACTGTAAATTAACTGTGACGCTAAGAAGTCGAGGCAATCTAAAATAGATGAATTTAATTTATTACTATTAGCAAGAGGCTTTAAAAAATATATAAAACATTAACTAATAAATGTGTTTTTGCATTTTTAGAGCTAGATATAAGACACAAAGGCAACTATTTTAAATTATATTTGTTTAATGAAGAAATCGGATGCCTCAAATATAAAGAAACTTCCGACACAGTAGTGAAAATGGAAGAGATATATATAGATGAAGATTACAGAGGCCAAGGTTACGGCATGCAACTAATTAAACATTTTGAAAACAGCAACGTGGCTAAAGGCAAAAGAATAACGCTTAAAGCCAAAAAACCTTCTGAAAAAGACAGTCGAGACTTAGTTGACTACTATAAAAAGCTTAATTATGTACAAATTACGTCTAGTTCTCGTATTATGTACAAAGATCTTGAGTGATTAAAAAATTCAAACTTGTTTTCTTCTTTCTGTTTTTACTTATCTTTTTCTAAAAATTGTCGGATCTAGTGGAGAATCCGTGTCCAAAATATGCATTGGTCCCCCTTGTTGTTTTCGTGAAAAGAGCTTGGTCCCCCTGTTGTTTTTCGTGAAAAAGAGCTTGGTCCCCCTGTTGTTTTTCGTGAAAAACAGCTTGGTCCCCCTGTTGTTTTTCGTGAAAAGAGCTTGGTCCCCCTGTTGTTGTTTTTCGTGAAAAACAGCTTGGTCCCCCTGTTGTTTTTCGTGAAAAACAGCTTGGTCCCCCTGTTGTTTTTCGTGAAAAAGAGCTTGGTCCCCCTGTTGTTTTTCGTGAAAAACAGCTTGGTCCCCCTGTTGTTTTTTCGTGAAAAACAGCTTGGTCCCCCTGTTGTTTTTCGTGAAAAACAGCTTGGTCCCCCTGTTGTTTTTCGTGAAAAACAGCTTGGTCCCCCTGTTGTTTTTCGTGAAAAACAGCTTGGTCCCCCTGTTGTTTTTCGTGAAAAACAGCTTGGTCCCCTGTTGTTTTTCGTGAAAAACAGCTTGGTCCCCTGTTGTTTTTTCGTGAAAAACAGCTTGGTCCCCCTGTTGTTTTTCGTGAAAAACAGCTTGGTCCCCCTGTTGTTTTTCGTGAAAAACAGCTTGGTCCCCCTGTTGTTTTTCGTGAAAAACAGCTTGGTCCCCCTGTTGTTTTTCGTGAAAAACAGCTTGGTCCCCCTGTTGTTTTTCGTGAAAAACAGCTTGGTCCCCCTGTTGTTTTTCGTGAAAAACAGCTTGGTCCCCCTGTTGTTTTCCGTGAAAAACAGCTTGGTCCCCCTGTTGTTTTTCGTGAAAAACAGCGGTCCCCCTGTTGTTTTCGTGAAAAACAGCTTGGTCCCCCTGTTGTTTTTCGTGAAAAACAGCTTGGTCCCCCTGTTGTTTTTCGTGAAAAACAGCTTGGTCCCCCTGTTGTTTTTCGTGAAAAACAGCTTGGTCCCCCTGTTGTTTTTCGTGAAAAACAGCTTGGTCCCCCTGTTGTTTTCGTGAAAATTGTCAAAATTTTGACATTTTAGCGATTACGACCCTTTATGACTGCATTTTTCAATAAAACTGACTATTTTAGTTCTATATATGACCATTGCAGCTCAAAGAAAAATTTTCGATTTTCCAAAAGTTAGTTTGGGCAAAAATGGGTTAAAGACAGGGAACGTAACTGTACTTTTTAAAAAGATTTGTACTTTTTTCGGGACCCCAAATCTTTTTATTTTGAAACTTTTAGTCAAAATCTTTTTGCTTTTCGAAATAGCAATAAGCACTGTATAAAATGGCATTTTTGACGAAAAATGAGCAAATTGTACTTTTTTCAAAATTTTGAGTTACGTACCCTGGTTAAAGACCTTCCTTCAGCAGTTTTTTTTTTCAAATATTAGTGAATTTGTTTTTTACTTTGATTTAATTTGTTTCCCGGTTTGTTAGTAGTGGTGTTTTTATATTAACGGACGGGACAAAAGTCCTTGCACAAACTTTAGGAGCTCAGATCTGTAAAATACGGATTTACATGAACAGTTCGATAAGAATTCCATTCTATAACATTAAGCGATTCCAGCGGGCCAAGGCTGACCCTTTATATATCAAGAAATATATCAAGGAAATTTAACCAATAAAAATAAAGATACATGCGCTGTC
>JAMRYI010001382.1:0-27945 GCA_029231635.1 Ditylenchus weischeri | reverse complement strand
ATGCATTCCGGCACAGATTCGTGTCCAGCATGGTCGCTTTGCTTATAAAAATGCTCTTCAATCTCAGAAAGCACTATATTTTAATTCTACTCGAGACAACATACATTTAAACCAAAAAGGGGTCAAATTGAAAACTCCCGGCAAATCCGTAAATTTAATGAATTCAAATTGGGCCAATGCAAACTGGGCCACATTTTTGAGTCAAGCAACACGAGTACCAAGGCAATGTTTTTTCACCGGACTTTCACCTTTTTCCTAAACTTGAGTACTTTTTCAAATTTTACATTTTGATGCTTTTGTTAATTCATTCCTTGTACTACATTCTATGTAAAGCCACCTCTTGTGACCGACTTTTTAGGCATCGCAAAGGCATTATACGAAATTGTAGACTGTACCCATTTGAGAAAATGCAATTCGCTTTCAATACAGAGGGATGAAATTTTTGTTAGAAGGTTTGTTTTTTTTTCTGGTCAACATTAGTCACTACTCCGTATTTCTCTGATGAACGCCCCCTTTTCAGACATAGGTTGAAAAAAGTCAATACACGCCTTCACCAGAACTAATTTATGCACTCGTCCCACACACAACGGTATCAAGCAAACAGATTTTTAACAGTTTCTTTGGTACTTTTCCAAGTGAGCAACGATGGATACGAGAAATTCAATACGAGGTAATCCGACTCCATTGGCATAGTTAAGAGTCAGCTGCTGGATCTGTTTTCCTGATTAAATTGCTCAAAAATGTGGCCCAATTTGAAAAGGCCCAATTTGAAATAGGCCCTTTCTCTTCCCCGAAAATTTAGTTTATAGAATATATTTATTTAAAAATGTGAGAGAGTGATTTAGTTAAGCGAAATGAGTTATTAGTTACCTGAATGACGTCAATGAACTATGTCTTGCCTTGTGATGGGTTACGCCTACTTAGAGTGAAAAGGAGAAATCGTAAGCAATTAGGCAGAACACCTGCGTGTTGTGCTTTTGTTGCACACTCACTATATAAATCACATTGTTACCCAAAAAGATCTTATCAACTTGAGTAATCCTCTACATTGCATAACAACATAAACAGTCTTTTACAATTTTTTAACTTAATCGCTTGTGTTTGGCTATTCGTGTAATTTCAGTATCCAACAATGAATCCGAATAAAATTGTTCTGTCTTCATTATTACGTTTCTTTCTTTCTGGAATTGACGCTAAAAAGCTCAAAGATAATGGTGTCCAAAACAGGTATTTGCATTTTTAAAAGGGCATGGCTGTGCGCGACACTGCCAAAAAAACCATCACATCTTTTCATTTTTTGCATGAGACTGATAATTTTACAAAAGTTTTCTGCCTAGTTTTAAAAAGTAATTTCAGGTCATTAAAATCAGATTTAATGAAAATTTCTAAAAACATAACCGTTAAAAAAAATAAATGGCACCGGTATTTTTTCACACCCGGATGGGCATGCCGCTTTGAATAAAATTCAAGATATAGGAACTTTTTATTTTTAAAGTTATTGACGTATTAATTTTTTTAACATTTCAAGACTGAAGCGAGAACTGCAAATACCTCCGCAAGAAGAACCGTTTTATACTTCTTCGCAAGAACAAGCTTCACAGCAGGAAAACTTTGATGTGCGTAAAACTAATTTTTTTATAATCTCAATGGTCACTTATTGGCGTTTACCCATGGAAATTACCCATGTTCCATTAACTAATCATTAAATTTACCACAATTTATAAATGCCTAAAGTATTTTCAACTGAGGTGAAAGTAATTTCATCTTATTTTTTTCTTGGTTATTCCATTTTTTCTGTGTGCACATGTCAGTTTACTATTAGGGATGATAAAAAATCAAATCAATTTTTTTTCACTAAACCCATTTTTTAGAAGGAAACCATCTCACATAGATCATACCTACGCAAACCAAAGACTTTCAAAACTTTGTCTGCTTACGACGTAAGGGTTTGGTGTAAATAGTAGGAGAACAGTTTTCTTTAAAAAAATATATATTTTTAGGTTTGTAAACAAGGTTTACTAAGAAAATTTGTTAAAGAACTTAAAAAGTAAATAGAATCATTTAGAATGCCGCAGGCAACGAGATGAAGAGTCAGAAAGAAGTAGGCAAAACAGAAAAATTCAATTTTTACTCTGAAGCATAATTTTTTTGGGTGGCCGCGTAATTTTGATACACCCTGTATTGCTTGGCGGCCCTACGGGGTGGGTAAAAGACTTTTTTTCTGACAGGAATGTCACATTTCTCCGCAAATTTTTCGTTAAATATTTTAAGAATTTAAGCTAGATTTCTAAAATTTTGGGTGGGGGGTTCCCAAAAACGGCCTGTCAGTCTGACATAATTTATGGATGTTCCCTTACTTCAGGCGGGTTATTTGGGGTATGTTTTTCAGGGTATTATTTGTCTTGAAGGGAAGTCACGTTATTTCGACATTTTTACTTGTTTTTCGTCTCCTATCCACCTCGAGGGTAGTTACCCACTTCGAGAACCCGAAAATTTTGAATTGTAAGAAAAATTAAATCAAGCCATGGTATACTACTCAAAATCGTGCGCTGAACATGGTTTGATAATACCAAAATAGCGAATTCACTGCCCAAAACTTCATTATCAGGATAGCTCCGCACTTTGAGTGAGTACATATTTTCATATCTCCCACCTGGGTGCTCCTCTCCTGGGTAGACAATCCTGAGTACTCCTCACTTTGGTACTTCTGGGTACAGTTGAGTCTCGATATAGTGATCACACTACGAACCCACTGAAGTGATCACTATATCGGGTGATCACTATATCGGATGATCACTATATCGCGACTCGACTTACTCCCCACCAGTCTTGGGGACAGCTCCGGCTCCAGCTCCGAGCCGGAGCTGGAGCGAATTTTTCAAAAGCTCGGAGCCGGAGCTGGAGCTAAAAATTATAAATCTCGGAGCTGGAATTTAAATTTAGAATTTTCAGGTTCTGGATATGGACACCCGTTGGGTGGGTACCTGCCCTCGAGGTGGATGGAGAGGTCAAACTTTTGACATAACATCACTTCCCTTAAAGACCAAATATCTCGGGTTATTTGAGGGGGGGGGTATTTGAGGGGTCATGCCTTTCCTTCAAGCGGGGTAACCACATGGAGAACCACACGTGCTATGCTTGGGTGCTGAGCTCAGCTCATGAGGTATATTCTGATTAATCGAAGTTGGGTTCAGAGTGGTTGGAGGCGTCCAAGAATAGTGGTTTAGATAGGCAAACATAGTCAAAAGCTTTAAACTATATGAAGTTTATCTTGGTAAAGAGAGGTATTCAACCGCAAAAATAAAGTAAAAAAAACAGCTGTTATTCATTGTGACACAACGTTGAGGGCTCTTTCAGGTATTCCTTGGCTGATTTATGGCTTCCTCCTTTCTCGAGGAAGCAATAAGTTATGAATGTTGCAGAGATCCTAAGTGAAGTTGGAGATTTCCGGGGGACCGGTCAGTTAGCGACCCTTATTTTAACGATCAGTTAGCGACGGTCAGTTAGCGACGCTTATTTTAACGATCAGTTAGAGACGGTCAGTTAGCGACGCTTTTTTTAAAAATTCAAAAAGTCAGTTTCGTTAAGTCTATACACCACCAGTTCATTGTTTTAGTTCATTGTTTTAGGAACTTGTTTACTTGGGGGGCCCCTTTTTTGGTCAACTGTGAATAGTGTTCAGACGTCTCCTAAGTAATTTTTATACGCTAAAAACGATAAAAAAGTTCTTTCCAAACAATTTCCGTACTAAAAAGACATGTTTTGAAAAAAAATTTGGTTATCGAAGGTTGACCAACTGCCTTGGTCCCCCAAGGTAGGCTGAGCGAATGAGATATATCCACTACGTTTTGGTTGCTGGAGCTGGGCAAAAAGAGTCTTTAATGCATGTATGATCAAGAGCCAAAAAGCGTCGCTAACTGACCGTCGCTAACTGATCGTTAAAATAAGCGTCGCTAACTGACCGTCGCTAACTGATCGTTAAAATAAGCGTCGCTAACTGACCGTCGCTTACTGACAGCGTCGCTAACTGACCGTACACCAGATTTCCGATGGTTAGGGCCCAAAATTCGGAAATCGAACGTGCAAAGGGCTACATAGCCAATTTTTTTTGGGTGGCCGCGTAATTTTGATACACCCTGTATTGCTTGGCGGCCCTACGGGCCGCTCTCGTTTTCAAAGCATTTAAAAAGCATTTTCGAAAGACATTATACTCAACTACGTGTGCACACCAACAAATGCGAAGGACAATGGGCCCATATGAAGCACAAAATCAAACGACTCTACGGTACAAGCGACAGCAACATGGCCTCGTATGTGCAAGAAGTTTTTTAGCCAGAATTGCCGTGCAAAAGGGTGGGATATTCTTACCAGATTCTTTGAACAAATGGCATTAATATATAATATCGTGTAAATTTAGTTGTATAATGGATGTAATCTAATAAATGCTGTATTTTAATTTGCTTTAAGTCTTTCCTTTGCTTTAAGGGTTAAAAACGATTAAAATAAAAGTTACTTTATGCTTTTGTGATGAAAAGAACCTATTAATATCATTTTTTTGCTGAAACAAAATGTTGCCCCCCTGATGGTGATAGGGCCCTTCAAAGAGGTATAACTTTCTTATTTTCCCACATATCGAAAAATCCTCCCGCAGGTTGATAGATAAGGATGAGGTCTACATGCTGTACGAAAAATTTTTTCGATTTGAGCTAGTTTTGGCCATTTTCGAACTAGTAGAATTTTACCAATAAATTCGTGGTTAAAGGTAACCACGCAATTTTTCAACTCACTTATTAATATTACCCTTCTATAGGAGCGCAAACAACGAAAATAGCAATTGGTATTGGGAATGGGGAATGTCAAAGGCGCCAACTCTTTCGACAATTTACTGCTTGCTGGCTTCTATGAAGGTGAAGACAACTACATCCAGATGTCGAAATTAAAGGAAGAGCTCTTTGCACAACTGGATTTCAAGACTATCAACATTGGAGGAAGGGAACGACCAATAAAATGGTTGGTGTTTACAATTATTCTATTACTTACCCTTTTTATTACTTACCCTTGCTCTAGGTTTGCAAGCGGGGACATGAAATTTCTAAGTAGTATCTACGGCCACCAAGGATCAATCTGCATTTTTCCATGCCTGTTTCGTGAGCAACCTAAAAGACTGTATGAAGGTACTCCTATCCCTCCGTTATTTTACTATTTCATTAAATTCTAGATGAAATTCCCAGAGATAAGCATAACGCCAAAGTGCCATTGGTTGATTTGTCATGTTGGTCAGTTTATGAGGTTGCACCGTTGTTGGTGTTTGTTTAGTGAGCAATCCATCGAATCACTCCATCGTCAAACAAATGAGGATGAAATAAGGTTTTGCCGAGCAAGAAAAAGGCACAACATAGGTCAGTTGATAATCAATCGAAGTCATTTGTTGTGAGCTTCCATTGCAATCAAGTATGGACCCAAACGAAAATTTTTGTAAGTTTTCGCTATCTGTTTTGAGATAATTGTTATGGCCTTTTAGCTCAACGCGTGGTTTAAATGCCCAGACCCAATTGGCAGCCCTCCACTTCAACTCTAACAAGGACGCTGAAATCAGAGGAGAAAGGAAGGTTGAGCGAGTTCGGAGAATTTTCTCCAAAGCTAAGAATGTTGACGTCCAAATGAAAGTGATGAGCAAGGTGGACATAAAATAGAAGCGCAAAGTTGTAGACATAGCAGTGTTCAAGAGATCACGAATCCGAGTAAAAAAGTACCACTTGGCAACGATGATATATATGACGGCTTTGACTGGGTGAAAATGAGTCCTTTTCTTCAGGAGAAGAAAGCGACCAAGGAAATTATTATAATTCTGATGTCGATTAATTTTATATCTGGTCACTTTTTTATGTGCATGCACAGGCCCTCCTACGATTTTTTCACACCACAAACAAATCTTGCACAGTTGAGGAGAAGAATGAGAGTTTAATTTTTGTGTGTTGTGTTAGAAAAAAACCGTATCCGTAATTGAGAATTTTAGGGCTAGTAAAGAATGAACCAAAAACCAATTGGGCAACCACAAAGTAACAGTGGGTCGGTGGACCCGACCGAAAATTCAATTAAGAAGTCAAAAATGACTGCCGAAAATAATTTTTTGCGTTTGAAAAATATTTTGCGCAAATTTTGTGATATTTTTATTTTTTTTGTCACCGGGAATTCAAAAATCGACAAAAAAATTGCACCCCTTTCAAGGGCGCAGGGGGCTTGGTGGGTTAGAGATGCGCGCACTTACTTACGCATCTCTTACCTTAGACATCACTCTGAGCAAGACTCTTCATCAAAAGTGCATGTAGAGGCTTTTTTGACTCGCTGCAGTGATTAAAACATGGTAGAACGGCGACGAGACCTATTACTGGCCTTTGTTTTAATGATTAGCAATTTTTGGGATAAGATCGGCTGCTTTACCTATTCCGGACACAAATGTCCCTTTTAGACAGGCAATTTAGACAAAATTAGCCAAAAATGAGTCTCCTAAAGAGGCCCTCCTTTTTTATAAACCTTTATCATCGACCCCACAACAACAGTTCAACAAAGCAAATCATCAAAAAATTAACGTGAACACATTACTTTCTCAACTCAATAAGATTCATCGATTGATTCTACTTCCTCCTTCAACTCTTCGTCGTCGCTTTCGAGATCACCTTCAGAAGAATCACCTAGATCTACGTCATCCTTGTCTTCATCATCTTCTTCACCACCATCATTGGAAGAGTCAGCATCATTTTCTTCTTTCATTTCCCCCTCTTTGGCCAGTTTCATGCGCTTTGGAGCAGTGCCAACCCTCTTCAGATTCTCCTTGAAGTCGTATGACTTTATCTCCGCCATTGTCTGACGCCTCTGAATTCTGTTGCCGGTCCTAAGTTCTTCCAACTTGTGGTCCAGGAATTTCTGCCGATCAGCGACCGCATTGAACAGTTGGACGACTCCTCTGAATAAGCATGGTATTAATTAGGTGCTAAAAGTAAAGATCGAGTACGACCTTCCTTTTGCATACGGCTTTTTTTCCAAAACTACGTTCCCAACATTTGAATTGGAAAACATTATAATTTTTATATTCCCATGCATACAGTCAAACCTGGATATAAAAAACCCCGACATAAACCTTGAGAAGAGCACCTTTCGCCGGTTCCCAGGGTGCTCTTATACTAAAAATCACTTTAATAAAGAACCAAGACAATTCAACCCCAAGACAACTAGCCCTATGACAATCCACCTCCAGCACAATTCACCCACGCCAATTCATCCCTACCACAATTCACCTCTAACAACAATTTACATCCGTTCCATAAGGCGATTCTACGTTATTATAGTCATGAGATCTGGATAAAACTACACAACCAACTTGTAATGTGTCCAAACAATAAAAGAGCACCTACGGCTGTCCTGAGGGGTACTCCTGTATCCAGGTTCGACTTTACATGAAATTTTTCTAGATAAAGGACAATTGTTTCACAACCCAGCTAAATGGAATTTTAGAATTGCCAGGGAAAAATAATTTTGCGAGGAGAGTACTAAATGGTGGGTAAAACAACTTGTCACGTAAGCCCCAAAATTCTTTAAACAAAAAAATTCCCACTTTGTTGCAGCATGCAATAACTTTCGCTCTTTCTCCCGATCAAGTCCGTAGTCAGGTTTGGTGTAGCCGATTTTGTCTGAACTCAGCTTCCCTTTAGCTTTGCTCGATTGCTCGTGTTTAGTTAGACGGCGCTTCTGTTGCGATTGCAGGGTCTAAAGCGTTAAGCGTGATTAATCTGTATTTTTGAAAGCAGAAGACTGTTAGCTCATACTGGTTTCTCAAACAACTAACCTCTTGCTTTTTTATTCTGGCATCTTTGATGAAGTCGACAGTTTTCATTTCTTCGTCTTCTTCTTTGAAGTCGTCCTCCTTATCTTCCTCAGCCGGGCCTTCGTGCATGTCACCATCTTCGTCGCTGGAGCCTCCACTACTGCCACCACCTTCCTTGCCTTTGCTTTTCACTGATGCCAAAAAAGATGGAGAGTGGTGCTGCTCTTCACATTCTTCTTTCAATGATTCTTCTTCATTGCTGCTGCTTTCGCCTTCCACTGTTATTTCCAATCGATCCGCGATTGCTTGAATAGTTTCAACCTGAGCCATCTCTCTTTCTAGCACAACTGAAAAAAAACAAAAAAAGGTTAGTGCTTAATCATACAGGGTGTGTCAGAATTACGCGCACTTTTTTAAAAATTTTTGTATCAAATGAAAAATGTGTCTTCTTGACTAATTTTGACCGTTATGTTTGCTATTATTGCGTATGCTATTATTAAGCAGCTAATTTATGTTTTTCAGGTGTAGGAAATGCCGATAAAGCCAGAAGAACTGCGTGCAGCTTTCGTCTAGATCGCATCGTCAGCCATGAACAGCATCCGAAACAGGTCCAATTTTGAATATCCCTATTGTAAATTCGTTTTATACGCTTTCCCTGTTCAGGTCATGGTGTGGGCCGCAATGGAGTAGAGTGGTCGAATCTGGACTTGGATACAGTCAACAAAATCGTAGAGGACTTTCCAAGAAGAATCAATGCCTGTATAGATGCCGACGGAAAGCATTTTGAGTGATCATTTGTTACGTATGCTGTTTGTTGTTGTTGCATTTGTGGGCGGAATAAAAACTTAAATTAATAATTAATTAATTAACTATTAAAAACCCGTCATTCTGGAGATTTCCGCGGGTTAGGGTCCCGAAAACGGAAATCGACCGGGCAAGGAGCTACCTCGCCGATTTTTTTTAAAAAGTGCGCGTAATTCTGACACGCCCTGTAATTGAATCGATCCACCAGAAATTGAAAAATACAAGATCTATATAAACTACTTCACAAAATTAAAACACGGGAGAAATTTGGCACTCTATGAGCCGGCAATTTGAAATTAGTTTACGAAAATTTAGGTCTTCTTCTTCATTCACTTTATCTTTTTGCATTCATAATTTGCTTGAAGGTAAACTACAAAAATCTTTCATCGCTACACACACGGCTTTTCAAAACGTACGAAAAGGTGCGATTCAGTTTTTTAGACGTGTCTGCATGGCGAAGTGGTAAAGTTTTTCGTCACAGGATTTTACATAGAAAAAAGGGCATTTTCCTTGAGGTCACGAGTTGAACCCCACACCGTAAAAGCCCAAGTGCCCGCCCCCTGCAAAGAGTATTTTTCTCTAAGCGCACCTTTTTCCGTTCCCTTTATTTTTTTCACCTTAATCCATTTTTTGCCACAACATCCTGTGACGGAAAGCTGCACCACTGCGCCGTGCAAAAACGTCTAAAAGTCCAAAGTGAACCTTTTTCACGTTTTGAAAAGCCGCGGCACTAGATAAAACGACTCTTTTCCTTTGAAAATTGCCCAAATTTTTTTACTTTTTTTTGAGATGGCAGCCCTGGATAAAATGCTAGGTTAACCAAAAACTTAGCCAAAAACCAAGCTTAATAAGGGGCACATCATAGCGAAATTCGACTGTATTCAATTCTCAACTATAAAAATATTTTCGGGGTTTCACCGGTCTGCTATGCCATTGTCAAATTAAAAAAAAATTGAAACCAGGGAAAACAGTGACTGTCAAAAGGTGGGCAAAAGCAGGCTTAGAGTTTCGGGTCTCTGCGGCAAACGTGATAGGGATTTTATTCATATTCAAATATCTCCATCCACTTAAGCCATTTGAGCATTGGGTACCACAACCTGGGTACTACTAATTAGGCAGTTCCACCTGAGTGCCGATACCTAGGTAGACAACCTGGATACCTTAGGGGATACGTAATTACTGAATAACTAATTACTGAATAACTATCAGCCAAATTGCTTCCGATTTTGTCCTCACCATCCCAATGTAGTGCGGTCTCGCAGAGGCATACAATCAGACAAGAACCACGATTCCATCACTATTTGTGTCACATACTTCATATAGTACGTGTCATTTAGCTTCTAATTCGCCTCACCAAATTCCTAACTCCTAGCAACAACTCCTAACTTTCGACGGATAAACATAGATCAAAGCTGATATCCACAGGCCCAGAGTTTTATTTTCAACCCCATAACAATGGTTTAACAATGCAAATCAGCAAGAGAACGATGCAAACATAGCCTACTTCACTCAACAAGATTTGTCTTCTTGAATTCTCTTATCTCCTCCATTGTCTGACGCCTCTGAATCCTGTTGCCGGTGCTAAGTTCTTCCAACTTCTGGTCCAGGAATTTATGTCGATCAGAGACCGCATTGAACAGTTGGACGACTCCCCTGAAAAAAACAGGGTATTAATTAGGTGTTAAAAATAAGAATGGAGTACAGCCATGCAGCTTCCTCTTGCCATCGCTTTTTTCAAAAGTACATTTCCAACATTTGAATTGGAAAACATTTTAATTTTTAAATTTCTATGCATACAGTCAAACCTGGGTATAAAAAACCGATATAAGAGCAACCTTGAGATAAAGTACCTTTCGCCGGTCCCCAGGGGTGTTCTTAATACTGAAAATCACTTTAATAAAGCCCCAGGACAATTAGCACCAGGAAAATCCACCTCCAGGACAATTCACCCCAGGCCGATTCACCCCTAACAACAATCCTACATCCGTTCGATAAGGCGATTCTACGTTATTATAGTCACCAAGCTAGATAAAAAGCACCTATATACATTGTTAAAACACCCAACTTGCAGCGTGACCAAACGATAAAAGAGCACCTACGGCTGGTCCTGAGGGGTGTTCTTGTATCCAGGTTCGACTGTACATGAAATTTTTCTTAGATAAAGGACAATTGTTTCACAACCCCGCTAATTGAAATTGCCAAGAAAAAATTAATATGGCGGGGGGAGTACTAAATGGTGGGTGAAAACAACTAGTTATGTAAACCGAAAAATCCTCTAAACAAAAAAAAATTCCCACTTTGTCGCTGCATGCAATAACTTTCGCTCTTTCTCCCGATCAAGTCCGTAGTCAGGTTTGGTATAGCCGATTTTGTCTGAACTTAGCTTCTCTTTAGATTTGCTCGATTGCTCGTGTTTAGTCATCTCTCTTGCTAGCACAGCTGAAAAAAAAACAAAAAGGTTAGTGCTTAATCATAATTGAATCGATCTACAAGAAATTGAAAAATACAAGATCTACAGTATGGCCCAAGAAATTCAAATAGTCATAACTTTTGGTAGACGTCAAATATCGACAACAAATTTTTGCAATCGTCTTAGAAAAATATACATACATAAAAATATACATATATGTACATTTTGTTTGGTAAATGATGTCAAAAACACGATTCTCGCTTGGTACCCCCTGTGGTTTGTGCCTTACCCATCCAGAGGCCATCCACATACCAGGACCCAAACCCCAGGGGAACCAAGCGAAAATCGTGTTTTTGACTTTATATACCAAACAAAATTTATATTTTTTCTAAGACGATTGCAAAAAACCGTTTGTCGAAATTTGACATCTACCAAAAGTTACCGTATTTTTTCTAATAAGAGCCCATGGGCGCTTATTTTTCAAACCCCCGAAAATCTGAAAACAGAACTAGCAAAAAAGTTTAAAAAAACGGGGTAAAAAAGCAAATCAAATTCTAGGCCCTGTTTTGTTAGAAACCAAGCTAAAAAAATCCGTACAGAAGTTCAATGATTAGGAAAATATTTTGAACAAGGGACAGCAGGCGCCTATCGGCGCCTATATCGTATTTTGAAATTCAAATATAAATCTACTTTTCACTTTGAAGGGGAAAAATCTCAATTTTTTTCACAACAATCTTCAAATCTAATTGCAAAAGGTCGTCCGCCATTGAAAGAGCTTTCGAATGAGCATAAACATGCAAATAAAATAATTACACTAAAAAAAGTTTTTTCCTTGTCACCAAATGGGCACTCATAAGATTAACCCTGAAAACCACCACTTTTCACTTTCAAGGGGCAAAATCTCAATTTTTTTCACAGCAATCTTCAAATCTGATTGCGAAAGGTCCTCCGCCATTAAAAGAGCTTTCGAATGAGTATAAACATGCAAATAAAAATATTGCACTAAAAAAAAAGTTTTCCTTTGTGACCAAACATGTACTCAAATGCGTTACCCACTCACCCGTCCCAAATACTATATAGAGATTGGCGGGGACAAATTTTGAACAAGTGAGCATCCCCTTTGAAGGACCATGAACAGTGTTGTCCATTTGGCTCGCGCGAGCCAAACGCAAGACCCCAAATCGCATGACCTAGCGAGCCATAAGGGTTCGAGCCATATGGCTCGCCTTTATTTTTATTCGCGAGCCAACTGGCTCGCATACTTGTTTCTTTAAAAGCGAGCCGAACACGAGCCAAAAAGATACGAGCCAAAAAGATTTGGCTCGCGAACATAATGAACAAATGGTTCGGCTCGCCAAATGCTATTAAGCTACTAAGATATCGCCAAATGCTATTTTTAAGAACAAATTCTGTTTAAATTTTTCCAATTTGTTAATTATTTTAGTCCTGAATTTATATTTGAAAGCTTTTCTGTTGCTTCTCTTTTAAGATCTTAAAATTTATCTTGAAACTTAAAAAATTTCGTGTTGCCTATCTTTTTTTATTTTTGTTCTTATTATACTTCCGCAGAGACGAGCTTTAACAGAGACTGAAGAATCTAATCAAATTGAGGAATCAATTGACAGAGCGTGTGCTAATGACCGCAGCAAAAGAATGGTGATGAAAGCAGTGCAAGCAGGATCACAGCTTACCCTACCCTACAAAAGCATTGAAAAAAAGCTGGTAAAATGATAAAATTTCCTGCAAATACGCGCTGGTCATCCCTTGAGATAACATATTCAAGACTTCTCGAAATAGTTGAGGATGTCAACAAAATATCTTTGGAGCAAAGGTAGCCAACAATTTCCAAATCTGATGTGGACTTATTAAGTCAGATTGTAGAAATCATTAAACCATTCAGAAGAGTGACTGGCGAATTACAACAAGATAAACGACCTACATTATCCCTTTTGCTTCCTGGAATTTTGTGTCTTTCGAATTTTTTAAAAGTCCCTGCCACATTCCTCGATCCCAGTGTGTCTTGCATGAACGTAGTTCTACGAATGGAAGATAGAGCAAGGGAGGCGATTCGATTTATTGTAAGCTTCTGTTAACCTTAAAGTTTACTTTAGCCCAATTATTTTAGAACGCATAATCTAGGCTCAGAAGTTTGCAGCAGAATCTGAAAATGGAAATGAAAATCCGAGTTCTGCGCAAAGCACCACATATCAACCGACCCAGAAACCACTTTTTGACTTTTATGGTCAAAATATGCGTCCAATCACACCAGTTACAAAAACAACTGGTCTAAACTTTGAAATTGAGTCTTATTTAAAAAAAATGTGGAAAGCAACAACGCCAAATAATGCTGCTGCGTTTTGGAATAGTCATAAAAAAGTATGATAGGTTTCACACAGGCATTTTTCGAAACAATTCTCGTTTAGGCTTATCCAAGACTTTCGTCGTTAGCATTCTCTGTTTTAGCATCACCTGCTCATGCAGGAGCGGTAGAGAGGATGTTTTCTCAATTAACACATCACACAGACGGACATAAAGCCCCAACTAATGGGATATTGGCAAAGCGAAAAGTTCTTATGAGTTTCAACCGTCGATTTATTGTTAAAGACAAGGAAAATGAATAAAGTCTTATTACTGATAAGTTATTAGTGTTTGCAAAAAAAACAGACAAAAAATTACAAAAATGAAAAGAATAAACAAGATTTGGGCTTTATTTTAACTCACACTATTTTCTGCGAGCTGAACCATACGCTCATTATGTATGCGAGCCAAATGGCTCGCGAACCATATGGCTCGTGTATGTGTCGCAAGCACTTTGCTCCTTAATGTATGGCGAGCCATATGGCTCGCCATACATATCTATTTGGCGAGCGAGCAGCTCGCGTCTTGTTAACAGGCATCGGTACCCGAAATCGGGTAGTCTGACCCGAAATTGTTTTTCATTAAAAGATCCATTTTTGTAAGCCAAATTAAGAGCTTTATACCAATGTAGCCACTTAAATAGGCTTTCAGTTGGGGTCACATGCTCTACTTTTTGTAAAAAAAAAACACATTAAAACAAAAATAACGCAAAATTTTTCAAAACGTCGAGTTAATTGTTGCCAACCCTTATGAAAAACAGTTTTCGAAAATTTCGATCTGATATTGATCTCGACATATTTGAATGTTTGTTGTCTCGAGTAAAGAATTTCCGAAAACTGGTTTTCATAAGGAAGATTAAAAATTCTATGAAATTGTGATCACTCTGCTAGAGTGTTAAAAATAGTCAGGTAAATTTGACTTTATAAAGTCATCTCGGTTTTGTAAGGAAAACGGGTCTGAATTTTTCCTTCCCTTAAAGTCGGGTAATAAAACGTGACATAATAACGCAGATAGATGAGCCTTGAACAGAAAATCACCTGATTTTACCTTGACCTTGACTCGGTAAAAATCAAGGTGATTTTACCTGACTTTAGGCTATATCTCGTCTCAAAATTTATTATCGAAATTTTGAAAAGTAAGTTTTTTTTCAGTACAAAATCTTGACTTTAGGGGATAGGGGAAAAAATTAAGACCAGTTTTCATAAAACCGAGAAACGAACGAACGACCTTGACTTTATAAAGTCAAGTTTTACCTCGACCTTGAACTTGACCTCGATTTTTGAAGACACGCCTCTGTTGCCACGCAATATTAGTTGTCCAGATTGACGACTCTAGGTAAATTGATCAACGGTAAATTGATCAACTGGTAAATTGTCAACTGGTAAATTGATCAACTGGTAAATTGATCAACGGTAAATTGATCAACGGTGAATTGATCAACTGGTAAATTGGTCAACTGGTAAATTGATCAACCGGTAAATTGATCAACGGTGAATTGATCAACTGGTAAATTGTCTGGTCTGTAAATTGATCAATCCCGTAAATTGATCAACAGATTTTGAATTGACAGGGTTTTTGCTAGAAATTTATCTATGATGTAATCATTTTTCTTTTATGAAACCAACCTTTTCTTGGTTTTATTAGGTTGTGAAATCATCTGTGACTCTTCAGGATTCCTTCATTTGTTTTTTTCAGTATATCATGAACTGCGTCCAAAACGTCGGCTAAGAGCTATTTTCGGTAACCACTTAATTTTTGTGTTTAAATCTGCAAAGCCATTATATTATCTAAAACATCATGGTTTTTTACAGACTCTATGGTTTCAACATCAGACCGATGGAGTATCGATCGCAGTATTACCAGTCGAAGCCCGCTCAGATCACCATCGATCAACAACTGAGTTGATGCGATGAAGTAGGTTGTTCCAAATGGCTATTCTGGAGGGAACTGGCTGGCATAGATCACTCTAAATCAATTCGTGGGCACAGAATCATCCTTCTTATGACAAAAATCTACTTCTGACGTTAAGTTTAGATTTTTTGTTATTGTTCGCTCAGCAATTTGTTACAAATAAATATATGTCTGAACGTTTTCTGTGTGGTATTGAGTTTTTTCTTGTCATCCGTCACGAATCAAAATTGTGAGTTCTCAGTTGTTGACAGATGAAGTTAAGCAGGGTTCGCAGATCGTCTGATTTATCAGAAATGTACTGATTTTGGGGTGTCGAATCTGATTATTTAAATGTCTGATTTGGCAGAAATGTACTGATTTCTGAGAAAGTGTCTGATTTGTTCTGATTTTCAAAAAATTTAATGAATATTAAGTTTTGTTACCCGTCGTTATAGAAGATTTTGCTTCATTTGTTTAATTTGTTATTTTTAGTTGTCTAACATGGTTCTCCAAACGCAAGCACAGTACAGTGCCGATTATGCCAAGCAATTCGTCGGGATCAAAAGGGCAAAGATGATTACCACGCATTCTGCATTCCGTGTAGGACGACATCAACTTGACGATGATGGGCAAAGCAGGGATCTTAAGCACCAAGGAACAACAAGCACAACGACAACGCAAAGCTGCTGCATCGACAAAGGTTGGTTTTTGTAATCTATTTTTCAATCGATTTTTAGATCCGTCACCAATTTCATGACAAGCCGCTCGCACCGACGCCAACTTGATGAAAGGCTGTTTTCGCTGAGGGGGCCTGGTCTTATCACATTGCACGCCACAATCAATCGTTTGCTTCAGCTGACTGTGTCTCTCGTCGAAGGTCTGTTCCACACAATGTTCTCTGACTCTGAGGTGGCCAACAAGTTTTCGTGTGCTCAAAGAAAACGGCAGAAATCAACAGGTTTTCTCTTACATATGATGTTATTTAACTAATGATTTCAGGTGTTCTCGCTTCGCACTCAGTCAACAAAATTCGGAAGGAATTGGGCCAGCAACCGTTCTCTATCTCAATTGATGCATCGAATCACAAAGAGGTCAAATTATTTCCGATAATTATCAGGTTTGTTATCGTATGGTTTATTTGTTGATTGAGTTGATTATTTTTAATTCAGATTCTTCAATGCATACAATGGTGCAAGTTCGACTCACTTCGATATGCAAGCGTTGCCTGGAGAGGATTCTAAGCTGGTGGCAGATTTCATCGATTCCGTTTTGAACAAGCACTCTCTCGACTACAAAAATCTTGTTTCTTTTTGTGCCGACAACGCGCCAGTGAACTTTGGGGGACCTAAGCATGCTGGGCCAAACAATATTTTCAAGAAACTTCAGAAAAACCATTCCGGTTGGTTGTCCAGCGCATACTCGGTCCAGCAGCAGAAAGTGGGAGCAGATCGCTTTGCCATTTGACATCGAATCCATCGTTCAAATTGGCCAGCTACTTCAGGGATCGACTCACGCGCCACGAAAAGTTCAAAATATTTGTGAGTACTTGAGGTAAAATTGTAATAGTTCTGCACATGTATCATTAGTGTTTTTAGACAACCATGGAGATAATGACACATGGGCCAACGCTGATGGTTGACGCTGGGAAAAGTAGTGGAAAAAGGATCTGAAGCTATGGGATGCATTACTTTCGAACTCCTTCTCTCCCGATAACAAGTCGCCAAAGATGTTGGAAGACTCTTCAAATCGGATGACTTGGTCGTGTGCCTTTTCTGCAAAGTGTACTCTCTTTGTTTGAAAGGCCGTTGCTTGAACTTCAGGTATATATGTTGATCACTATTTTATCAGTCTGATTTAGAAGTCGAAAGCCGGAATTCCGGAACTGCTCACAATCGTATACTCATTCAAGTTGTCGAATTGAAGACCGCCGCGACAGGGTTCTATGGGCGGCAACTGCTACCACTCACCTCGATCAAGAGAAGAAAGACGAGTGGTACTTTCCTGTTATCCCGGCCTGATTTTTCAATTTATTTTTTGGAATTCAGATTTATTGTTTGTAACTTTATAGGATCAACGAAATGTAACAAATATAATAGAATCGTAATTTATTCTTTTGGAGGCCAGCTGTTCTGCAAAAATATTCATCACTAAAACAATCAAAATAGACAAAAAAAATCATCACTAAAACAATCAAAAGAGACAAAAAAATATTTGAAAAATCAGGCCGGGATAACAGGAAAGTACCAGACGAGTTTTGGGGATAAATTTTCACGTGAGTTACTTGCGACTACTTTCTTTGTGTATGAACATAATTTTCTCTAGGAATTCTACAGCACAGTGCTGGACTACATCAATCAATGGTTCCGACTCGAAGCTCTACCAACTAATATTGCCTGGATTATGCTGCAGGAAAAGAAGGTCGACTACGATGAAGTGCTGCAGCTGGCCAAACAGATCACTCCAGGTATTGCCGAAACGGATGCGCTATTCAACGAAGTGTCAGAGCTCAATGGCTTTCTTGATCAAGTATCTGAAGAAGTTTTTGCAGCGGATTCAGTCGAGACAAAATGGATGAAAATATTCAAGGTTGATTTGTTTACCTTTCTGCTTCAACTCACTAAGCATCTCAATCTTCTAGGACAACAGTACTTTGCCGTGCCTGTTCCAAATCATCAGCACGAGCACATTCTTTCTGTTCCGGTGGCTAATGCATTCATCGAATGGGTCTTCTCTCTATCAGACGCTCAGTGGACAGATGTACGCAACTTGCTTCAAGTGAATACAGTGAAGGCTCTTCTTCAGATTCGGATCAATTATGATGTCAGTTGCAGTGGGATGTATCAGTTGCTAATGAAAGAAAACTCGTTGCGAAAGAAGATCCAGGAAAATGAGAAATTTGTTCTTTGAGCTCATTGTGCGATGTGTTGTGAAAAATTGTGTTAACAGTCTGGTGAATAAAAAGAGTTTTGATTGAATTCGGCTTTTGTTTTATCAAAAATCGACTTTTAAAAAGGTGGTACTCAGATGGTGTTACCTAGTTACCAGCTATTATTTTTAAGAAAGTGGTACATAGGTTTTTGGTACATACATTTTTCAGCTGGATACTCGTTCAAGCTGGGTACCTGGTGGTTTACCAACTAGCAAAAAAATTTTCCTTCCATCAGGAGCAGATGAGTAAATTTAGAGAAAAGATGATTGATGAAATCACAAAAAGAGAACTGAAAAATTGTCATTACTAACTTGTTATAATTGTTGAATCGTTGTATAAACTTGGTTGCGTTTAGTCGAATCGGTGCTTTTTCTTTCTCAAAATTGAATTTCTAGCAAAAAACCCTGTCAATTGAAAATCCGTTGATCAATTTACCGTTGACCAATTTACCGTTGACCAATTTACCAGTTGATCAATTTACCAGTTGATCAATTTACTGTTGATCAATTTACCTAGAGTCGTCAATCTAGACAACCAGCAGCAGCAAAGAAGCACAAGTACAAAATTTCGAACGGAAGTGTCAAGTCGCTGATCGTCCACACAAAGCTCGCAAAACTGGAGGACAATTCGAAGGAGGCGGCCGTGATGCAGGGATTCGCGGTGCCCCCATCTTGTGAGTATTCTTTCTTATGCATATACAAGCTAGCATATACCGTATCGTTTTTAGGAGAAATGAGCTCGTTGGACAAGAAGGTCATCAACTACATTGCAGAGAACTGCGCTTCATTCAATTTCGTGGAAAACCGATCGTTCCTCATTTCTTCGTCTTTTAAGTAGTCGTCCTTATCTTCCTCAGCCGGGCCTTCGTGCATGTCACCATCTTCGTCGCTAGAGCCTCCACTACTGCCACCACCTTCATTGCCTTTGCTTTTCACTGATGCCAAAAAAGATGGAGAGTGGTGCTGCTCTTCACATTCTTCTTTCAATGATTCTTTTTCATCGCTGCTGCTTTCACCTTCCACTGTTATTTCCAATCGATCCGCGATTGCTTGAATAGTTTCAACCTGAGCCATCTCTCTTGCTGGCACAACCGAAAAAACCAAAAAAGGTTAGTGGCTAATCATAATTGAATCGATCCACAAGAAATTGAAAACACAATATCCATAGGGCCTGACTATACTTCTTGCAACTTTCATGAAAGTTGCAAGTTGCAAGTACTTTCATGAAAGTTGCAAAAAAGTATAGTCGCAAATTGCAAGAAACTTTCACTTGCAACTTTCACCTTTCAAGTTTGTGACTATACTTTTCTTGCAACTTCACTCTGCAACTTGCAACTTTCACTTTCAATTTCCAAAATTGAAAGTTTTCAACTTTCATGAAAGTTGCAAAGTATAGTCGCAAATTGCAGAAACTTTCACTTGCAACTTTCACCTTCAAGTTTGTGACTATACTTTTCTTGCAACTTTCACTTGCAACTTTAACTTTCACTTTCAATTTCAAAATTGAAAGTTTTCAACTTTCATGAAAGTTGCAAAAAAGTATAGTCGCAAATTGCAAGAAACTTTCACTTGCAACTTTCACCTTTCAAGTTTGTGACTATACTTTTCTTGCAACTTTCACTTGCAACTTGCAACTTTCACTTTCAATTTCCAAAATTGAAAGTTTTCAACTTTCATGAAAGTTTTTCATAGTTTTCTGCGTTTTTATTGCACATTTCTGTGCTTCCAGTATGTGTTTTATTTTGCCTTTTAGAATGGCTACTCCCACGCACAAGGATCTGACGGATCTGGAAAAGGCAACTATCATCGAGGAGGTTCGTGTTCGGCCAGTCATATGGGATGCAACGCTTAATGACCACTCGAAACGTGCTGTGGTGGACAAGCTGTGGGCGGAAATTGCTTGGTCGGGGAAGGCGAAGACTGGCTGGCCGAGCAAGATGAATTGTAGTTTTATTGTTCCCAAGTGTTATCGTAGTGGTGTGTTCATTCTGTTTGCGATACCGATGAGTATAAAAAGTTTTGGCTTGTATGTGGATTTGGCTTGTACGTTTGTATGTACAGTTGTCAGATCTCGATTACCTTGCTCTGGGAAGCTTTGGGAAGAAAAAAAATGTATGGCTTTCTGTATTTGTCTGACTGTATTTGGTAGCGGTTAGTATGGAGCTTGTTGTTATAGGGCTGGTCTGATCTGATAGGAGCTGTTTGGAATTGGTTAAGATTGGCTAAGTAAATATCAAGCAAAATCACAAAAAGTTGAAATTTTTCCAAAAAGTATAGTCGCGAACATGAAAGTTGTAAGTTGAAAGTGAAAGTTGCAAGTGAAAGTTGCAAGCGACTATACTACTTTCGCTTGCAACTTGCAACTTTCATGTAAGTATAGTCAGGCCCATACAAACTACTTTACAAAATTAAAACACGGGGGAAATTTGGCACTTTATAAGGCGGCAATTTAAAATTAGTTTACGAAAATTTAGGTCTTCTATCATTCACTTTATCTTATTGCATTCATGATTAGTAAGAATTTTAAATTAGAGACTGGCCACAATGGGAATGACGATGTCGAAGTAAAGTGATGTATAGATCTCGCGCTTTTGAAAAATGCCAAATCTGACGCAGATGAGCTATACCTAAAATCAAAAAGTAGATATTGGTCATCTATACATCAGATTTGGCATTTTTCAATCAAAACGCAAGATATAGACATGACTTTACTTCGACATCTTCATCGTCATTGTGGCCAAGCCCTTAACCCTAGGACTACGGAGATTTTAGATCGTTTTTTTTAATTCCTTTATTTAAAAAACATGTAGCTATGGAGTAAACTAGGGTTGTGAAGTCCGAATATTCGCGCGAAGATGAAATATCTTCGCTCTCATTTAAAAACGCGAATATTCATTGTTACGATTTTTTATCTACTGCTGTGCTCCATCTTCGTTTTTACATCGCCACTAAATTTGTTAACGCTTTTTTTGCATCGCCACTAAATTTGTAAACGCTTTTAGGCAACATGGGCAAATCAAATCACTGGGACAGACAGTTCTTCCAAGAGAACGACAGCAAATTTGCGTGCAAGTTTTGTGGTGCAAAGTATTGTGAGAATGCCACCAGCATGGCAAATCATCTCCTCGTATGATTTTGCATATTTAGATATCAGCCGTACTCCTAGTTGAAATAGAAAATCTATTAGACATCTTTTTAGAATCACTGCCAGAAGAAAGGAGCCGAATCGCGCAAGAATATCGTCAAGCTAGCGGGAATCAAATCAAGTGGAGAGCCTCCAAAGAAAATCGCCAAGGAATCGGATGATCAAGGACCCCGGGGGATCAAAAGCTTCTTCGATAGCGTCAGCAAAGAAAGCAGTAAGAAACCGATATTCTTCTCACCAGGGTTGGACTTCGATACTCATTGTACATGACACAGTTGATATCATTTGTTTCCAGACCTTCACGACCGGCAACATTGCTCCGAAGTTCCTTGATAACCCATTCTTCCAGCAGTTTGTATCGAAGCTCCGTGCGTCAGACAAGATTCCATCACGTAAATACAAGTATTCGAAGGTCCTCGTGCCAGCAGAGTACAACCGAGTCAAACAGAACCTGGAGGATGCTACGAACAAGGTTTGCTTTCATGGCATTTTTCTTTAATGCCATTTTCCTTTCATGCGTATTGCTTTCGGCAGACTATCTCGCAATTTCAGATATTTTAATATTCGCGAATATTCGCGAACATTCACAATATTCGCGCGAATATTTGGACTTTTCAATCTTCGCGCGAATTTCACAACTCTAGAGTAAACTTTTTATAAATTAATGCCTGCAGAACATTTTTGTTTTTAAAATATTTTTTCAACCCCCTTTTTAACAGGAAATCAAATTAATCTTCAAAAAACTAGCATGTTAAACCGGTGGGGCCGCCAGCGACCCTAAACTAATTAGTGCCAGTTTTATGCTGATTTTACTGTTCATTATACATACATGTATATAACTTTTTTGTAACATTTTTAACGCTCGGTTAACCAGCAAGATCTAATTTTTCTAAAAATTTGGCCATTTTCTGAACGATTATTTTTTTATTCCACAAAAAATTTTTAGTTTTATAATGCCAAAATCAAGCTCAGATTTGATATTTCAAATCAAGAATTGCAGCATTGTAGTAAATTTATTCCTCTACCAGATACAGTGACAGAATTTTTTTTCCGTCATCAAACGTCATCAAGCCGGTGAAGATCCAACGCAGCCGAAAATGCGCTCAGTTCGTGAGGGAAGATTGTTTCTCTCATCCAACATCATAATTCAATGATTGAATCTATAGATCTTCGAAAAATTCATATAGCAATGCCGGGAGCAACATATCCGCGGGAAGTTGTTCAAGTCGTAGAAACTCTGCTTGGTTTCCGAGGGTGCTGTTCTTTCCGTATGTTTATACCAAGCAAGGTGGAGAAGTATGGCCTCAAACTCCGAAATTGTTTTGATTCGAACACCAAGTATCTCTATAACGCTAGACTTTACCGGCTTCAGGAGAAGAGGTGATTGATTATGTTTTGTAAAACCATTGATACAAAAAACAGGTGGTCGAAATTTGGCTCAGAAAAAATTGATGCAGGTTTTCAAGTGTCTCTTTTTCCTGGACTGTCATATAGAGTTATTCAAATTATCCTAGCGCATTCAGATCGCGAGGAAATGTCTACTGCTCCAGTGGGTGGTCCTCGAGTAAAATTGAACACAGGGTATGAAATCCCTTTAGCTTTGGAACTTACAAAGTGACTGGTCAAGAGGCGGTGGACATTGCTGTAGATGCTGCCTTGGAATGTGGCTATAGACATTTTGATACCGCCAAGCTCTATGTCAATGAACCGGAATTAGGGAATGCACTCGAAGTAAAATTTTAATTTTTCCTTCTTATAAATAAATCAAATTTATCACAAAATTTAGAAATTTTTGCCGAAGCATGGGTTAAAACGTGAGGATGTTTTTCTAACCACAAAATTTTTTCCGGCCAAGGAGAACAACTCTGAAGTAGTGCCACAATTGGTTGAGGAGTCGCTGAAAAACCTGAAAACCAGGTTGGCATATATATTAATAGGCGTTGTGGTAAGACACTTTTTTAAAAAGTGAAATTGAGATTTTACTATGACAGTCGAAAAGATTTTGGTGAATTCTTCGGAATTCCGGTTATCCGACTTACCGTAAATACCAGGGGTTCGATCGCTAATTTCTAAAATAAAGGCATTTAGTGTCAAAAATAAAGGCAATTTAAAGGAATTTTCACCAAAATAAAGGCAACTTAAAGGCATGTTGTCCCTATGCTTCAAACCCGACAAAAATCAACAAAAAAACAACTTTATTGACGAACAACATATTTTTCTCCCCCCCTTTTCTGCTTTCAACAACTCTTTCTGCCCAAGAAAGTAGTCATAACTTTCATAACATTCGTCAAAATGTGCCTTTATTTTCAAAAAAAAAATGAAAGGCAAAATTTTCAAATTAAGGGCAAGCCTTTAATTAAGGGATATAATCGGACCCCTGGTAAATACGGCACGCCAAAGATTGGGCCATTTCAAATTGGGCCCCTTCAAATTGGGCCAAAATCAAATTGGGCCAAATTGGGACAATTCAAATTGGGCCAATTTGACTGGGCCCAATTTGAAATGGCCCAATTTGAAATGGCCCAATCTTGCGTAATATTTAAACGGGCCCCCCTAGAACTATTTTTCAAATTTGTTTTTTAACCCTAGCATTGTTTATTTTTTAAAACGTACGACAACTCATTTTGCAGATCTTTCCAAACTCTACAAAATGAGTGGTCACAAAAATAAACAATGTTAGGGTTAAAAAAGCAAAACAAATTTGAAAATGGTTAACTGTAGGGGGGCCCGTTTATTGAGTATATACGGTATTTCACATTTTGAATTTTCTTTGCATAATTTGTTATATTGTTCCGGACAACAGGAATATATAAAGTATAGCATGAATGTAGCAGAACTTCACAAAAATTTAATTATCAAAAATTTAATTTAATTATCTATTTCAGCTACTTGGACTTGGTTCTGATTCACTACCCTAAATCGAGTGATCGCGAACTGGAGGATCCCGAAAATTCTGTCAACAGGAAAGACGCGTGGTTGGCTCTAGAAAAAATTCCTAGTTAGTTAATTGCTCAAAAAATCTGTGTCAACACTCTAAAAAGCCATGCTACTTTTTAGATGACCAAATTCATTCCATTGGAGTGTCCAATTACGAGATTAATCATATTGAAGAGATCAAAAACTATAGCTCAAGAGTTCCGGCCGTCAACCAAGTAGAATACACACCGCATTTCAGACGTCAACAACTCAAAAGCTACTGCAACGAAAAGGGCATTTTCTTTCAGGTTACACACTTTTACATGTAGACTAAGACATTTTGCAAGTCTAACGCTCTCGGAATCTACCAAGATTCTTAATTTTGTAGTTTATTTAGAAAAAATACAAAGTTTGCTGCGCTGTAAAAAACCTTGCCGTAGTTTTAGGGTTAACACTTAAAAGCTGGTTTGTGCTAATTGGAGCAATTTCTTCAAAATTTTTCGGTGAACAAGATAGCAGAAAAAAGTGCTCTTACCAGGGCTGTGCAAACATCCGGAAGTTACATCCGGAGGTGGATGTTTGACCTCCACCTCCACCTCCAGGCCGGATGTTCGGAGGTGGACGCGGAGGTTCAATTTTTTTGGTGCGGAGGTGGATGTTTGAATAAACATCCGCCTCCGGTCGGAGGTGGAAGTGGAGGTGGCGAAAATGTGAACATCCGAACCTCCAACCCATCTCCGTTGAGATGTGTCAAATATTTAAAAATGAAACTCCCGCCTTTTTAAATTTCTTGGCATTTTGTTTAATTACGAAACTTCTCATTTCAGTGATTGAAGAAAACCCATCGTGGTTTGGCAGACTTGGTAGTCAGTTACAGTTGAATAAAGTATTATCACCAAATTACGTGAAGGTTAATGGAGGTGGATGTCGAAAAAATTCCGGATGTTGGATGTTGACGTGGAGGTTAAAAAAATTTTCGCTGGAGGTGGATGTCGGACGTGGAGGTTCAACTTTTTTTGGGTATGGAAGTGGATGTTTGGGTAAACATCCACCTCCGGATGTTGCAAGTGGAAGCGGAGGTTCAAATTTTTGGGGGTGGAAGTTCGGATGTTGACGTGGAGGTTTGTTTTTGAGCTGCACAGCCCTGGCTCTTACCATGGAGCTTTCAGGGGTTGATTCTTGAAAATTTCACAGTTGTTTTAGTTATTTGTTTGTATTTTTTTGTACAAACCAACTGTGCGCAGCTGAAACACTTATCTGGTGCAGAATTTAACAATTTTTTTTTAATAAATACAAATTTACTCGGGTTAGTGGCCGTATAACATGCAAAATATTAGCACTTTTTCAGAGAATTTTTTTCTCCTATCTTGTTCAGCGTGAAAATTCTGAACAATACGCCTTTTAAGTGCTAAAAGTGGGGTTGTTGAATCAAAAATTTTTCGAAAATTTTTGAAACTTTTTCTGGCTTTGAAAATTTTCAATGACAAACTTTTGTAATTATTTTGAATTTTAGTGTTCGTTAGCTGTTGAGTGCACACCTTGAGCTCGTTTTTACGTTTTTTCTCTTCAAACGTGTACATGTTGCTTTGCATAACACGGCGAGTGCACGACCTGACCATGACCTATTGAAGAACCTCATATACTAAAGAATAGCTCTCGTAATGCTGATCACGGAACCGCTCACAGAATCTGCTATGGAGCGATTTGCGTCAAATATGGGTCTAAGTTGGAAATTTTCGACTATTCGAAATTTTTGAAAACGAATATTCCAAAATTTTTATTTCGAATGAATGAAATTGACTCCCGACAAGTCTGGACAAGAGTCGGTGGTAAACACTTTGAATAGGTATTTAAAAGCGTATTTCTTCTTCAATATACCCACATAAACGCCAAGATTATTGCAGGAAGTCAAAAAATAAATAAAAAATGTGCCAGCTAGGAGTCGAACCTGCGACATGAAAAAGATGACCAATGATGGTTCCACTGCACCACACTGACTCTCTTGACATCACTGATAGAAAACCATAGGTACTAGCTGTCAAATTTTACAATTTTAAAAGACCGATATCTTGACGTAAATCGCTCTATAGCAGATTCTGCGAGCGGCTCCGTGATCAGCATTACGAGAGCTATCATTTGGTACATAAGGTTTTTTGGCGCTACCGGAGTATACCTCCCTCCCCAAATGAAATTTTTTTTTGAACTTTTTCAAAACACCATTTTAACCATTTTTAACCATTTTTAAGCATTTCCTACACGCTGAACACGATAAAAAAGGTGTTTTCACCTACTTTTTTCTATAAAAAGTCGATTTTTTAATCTTGAATTTTAATATTTTTAGTTGATTTCTGTTTATTATAACTTAGTAAATCAGATGTTGAGGTACCTTGGCCCCAAAAAAGATGGAATTTGAACATAGTTTTGTTAACTGGGGCCTACCGCATAAAGAAACTCTGGTATGCATACATTTTTTATGCATCCAGAGTCACTTTCGAGTGATTTGCGTCTAAGGTAAGTGAGTGCGCGCATCTCTAACCGATCATGTTGTGCCCCTGCGTCTTATGAAGGCCTTCGGGGGGTGGGGCCTTTTACTTGGGGTTGAGATGCGCACACCCACATACCTTAGACATGATTCCGAGCAAGACTCTTGATCAAAAATGCATATAGTGGCTCTTTTTGCCCAGCTCCAGTGACCAAAACGGGGTTGTTGTAACGTTTCATACATGTCCGTATTACTTCATATCATAGGCTGTAATGCCCCTCCATGCCCTCCCCTCCCTTTTCGCCAACTTTTTCGGCATTCGATAAGCAGGCGAAAATGGGGTAAAATACACAAATTCGGGGCGGCATTAAAGCTTCTGATAGCGACCCTATAAACTATTGTATTTCTCCAATTACCGGATTTCTCCATCTATACACGCTACCTCTTTCAGGCGTTCTCTTCACTTGGTCGCCAACATCCCGACTTGATTGGAGATCCTGTGATCACCGAACTGGTAAGGTTATGTTGGTTTTACCTTGATTGATATGGTACGAGATCACTTTTTTGCCATTGATTGAAATTTCATTGAGGTCCTCAACCAGATTGATCTCAGCCCATTTCTGGACTTTATCCATTTTCATCATTTCAGGTCAACAAACACAACACTACACCACAGGTGCAAAAAAATATTCTTAATATGGAAAGATTCCAATTATTTTCAGCTTATCCTGCTGGCTTTTGCCACTTGTCAAGGAGTAGGAGTTGTGCCCAAGTCGGTGGATCCAGAGCGTATTCGCACCAACTTCAAGTGCTTGGACATTAAACTCAGCCAGGATGACGTTCAAAAGCTCAACTCCATCGACAAAGACCAACATTACATTCGCACCACTGGCTGGTTGGTCAAATAGACAAAAGTCCAGAAAAAAATTCCATGTTTTTTTCAAATGGTTGTGTTTGCAAAATTGGTGCTAGCTCAGTTCGACCACAGTCAATTCGTCCCGAAAATTAGAATTTCTTCCAGTTCTACTATCCTGCCCATAATTGCGTGCTAAAAAGGCTTTTATAAACCATAATGTTGTTTTGACTAACCAAAATTTTAATACTCAGGGTAGCTACCCACTCCAAAGTGGCCGACTCGAAATTTTGGGGAACCATGCTGAATGGGCAAAAAATAATGCAATCTTCATAAA